>ML296126.1:0-19874 GCA_005239495.1 Nicotiana undulata
TTCCGTGCCTTCCCCCTTGAGTTGTCCGCTCAAGGGTACCAGTCTAAAACCCCATAGAAACCTCACTCTATTGTAATATTGCATGCTTCATGGTCAAACCTAGCTAGACTAATGTGTTGTCCGCACAATAGCCTTTAAGATAGCCTTGTCCAAAGTCCATTGGGTTCCAGGGAAACCCAATGGACGCCTTCACGTTCTGTGCATTTATTTGGGGAACTAAATGCTCATGCTAATTATTGATGTTAAATAGTTGAGTCTAGTGGGGGTAAGGGTATAACCCTCTTTGTTCTGTAGAAATGAGGTACGAAACCCCCTGATTCGGCATGGTCGCCAATATCCACCCCAAACTGTTAAACTGGTGGGAAGATCTTCACTCCAGCGACAAAACACTCATCAGGAAACACTTGGGCAACCTGCCTTCTCTTTTGGATATTCAGCCTAACAAAATAATGATAGAGGCTGCTACCTTATTCTGGATTGCAATCAGTCGGTATTCCGCTTCAGAAACAATGAAATGACACCGCTGCTGGAAGAAATAGGAGGTTTGGCCGATTTGGCTTGGGAATCTCTAGGGTTGCTGATGCCTGAGAATCGCACAGGCCGGGGTTTTCTCAAAATGTTGGGTCTGAAGAAAAATCCGGACTTGGTATGTTTAAAGGATTCGTACATCCCTTTTGATTACTTGTACGAAAGGTTCGGTCATAGCAAATCAAACTGCACCTATCAGGACGAGTTCGCCCTCACTTCTCTAGGGCATATCCATCGCCGAGTGTTTGCTTTCATGGTCTGTTTTCTGGGTTTAATGGTGTTCCCGACAAAGCAGAAGAGGATTCACACTAGGTTGGCCATGGTCACTAAGACTTTAATGGAAGGGATCAACGGACATGACTTCAGCATTGTGCCTATGATCATTGTAGACATATATCGAGCCTTAGAAATGTGTTAACGGGGAGCAAAGCATTTCGAAGGTTGCAACTTACTACTTCAGCTTTGGCTCACTGAACATCTGCAAAGGGGTGACTATCGACAAGACATCCATCGAAGAATCTGGGATGACCATATCGCTTTCCACTACCCAAAGCGAATGAACTATATTTCAGACATGTTCGCTCAGCCAGAAAATGCCGAGGGATGGGTTGAGTTACTGGGGAATTTGACCGAGGACCAGATTCAGTGGATGTTTGAATGGTTCCCAACAGACGAATTTATCATCCGATCTCGAGACGCTTCATTTCTGATATTGATTGGTCTGAGGGGAATGTACCCTTACGTCCCTCTCCAAGTTATGAGGCAAGCAGGGAGGAGGCAGGTTATACCTAGGGTTGAGAAGGTGAGACATCTTCGAGCAGACTTCCAGGATGACGACAGCCCTCATAAGTGCCCAACATTTGTGGCACTGCAAGATTTTACTTGAGAAAGACACCATCGAGCCAAATAGGTCTCATGCCGGTTGTACTCATTTCTATCTAAGCTGGTTAGAAGAAGATATTGAGGGTCAGTTCGAGCCAGGATCCACTCAGGGTCACCGGGTCATAGATGAGAAGGCAGAAGTGCAAGTTAAATTCAACAATCTACGCAAGAGGCTCCGTGAATGTGAGAATAATCATCACCAGATACACAAGTCCAGAAGAAAGCTGATTGAGGAATGGAAGGATATGGCTATCAGATCCAACAAGAGGCTAGGGTACTTGGAGCGAGGTATAGTCGAGCTAGAGGAAAAGTTCATCAAGAGGATCGAGGACTGCAAAAAGGCTGAAGGAGCGAAGGAGGATATCTAGCCAGGACCTACTTACTGCTGAGACTTCGTGAGTTGGGAAAGCTGATCGAAGGGAGCAGGAATGCCGAATCTGGGGAAGGTCCTTCTGGGACCAAGTAGATAGGGGTGTCTTTCATTTCGTCTCTTTTGATGTAATAAGGCCACTAGCCATTAGTGACCTTTATTTTCCGCATATTTAGAGTTGTTTTTATCATCAATAAAATGAGGCATTTAGCATTTAAGTTCTCCAAATTAATTTGTCGCTAGGCCTACCTCGGGCAAAAAGAGGTTCCCCAACTTAGGATGCATTTTACACTTTCGCATTACGTGTTTAAATTACCGCAATATTCTCTATAATTCTCACTGACTTCGTTACCTTTTTGTTTTCTCTTTATTTATTATTCCCCTCCCCAAAGGTTAGTTCGTACATTCTGGCATCATCAGTCTATCGCACAAGATCTAACGGCCTTCCACCTACTCTTCCTCCTAGTCCTCCCAGGGGAAAAGACAAAGGCAAAAGTAAGATGGAATAATCCAGTGGCGCCAGACAGGAAAATAGGGTTGAACGGGTAGAGGCCACTGATGGTCGGGGTATTCAGGTTTTGCATGAGAACATGTCACCATTGGAACAAAAGTTGCTGAAATTTCAAGAAGAACTTGATCAAGTCCGGAATTTTGCCAATTTGTCTTTTTCCCTCAACGTCCCTAACGTCACCCCTACACCTCCACAAAATATCTCAAAACCGCCAAATCACCCTCACGCCACTCCCCCATAGAGCCAAACCCTCCCAGCATAGTGCAACACTTGCCACAACACTCCGCCTCCACCCCCGGGACCTCAGACTCACACAAAAGATCATCTATTTGCCTACCACAATCCCATCTATATGGAGACTGTGACTCACTCCGCCCCACCTGTCACACATACATCTGAGTCTGATGAGAAGGACCTGTTTATCAAGAATCTGGCTGAGGAACTTCGAAAGCTGACTAGCCGAGTCCAGGGTGTTGAAGGAGTCAAGGGGATCAAAGGTCTGAACTATGAAGACCTCTGCATACAGCCTGATGTCGAACTACCCGAGGGGTACAAACCTCCAAAGTTCGAGATGTTCGACGGTACTGGTGAACCAAGGGTCCACCTGAGGACCTACTGTGACAAAATGGTTGGCGTAGGAAAAGACGAAAGGATCCGCATGAAGCTATTTATGAGGAGTTTGAAAGGAGACGCACTATCTTGGTATATCAGCTAAGACCCCAAGAAGTGGTCCAACTAGGTAGGTATGGCCACAAACTTCATGGAAAGGTTTAGATTCAACATGGAGAACGCACCAGATGTGTTCTATATTCATAACTTGAGGAAGAAACCCACATAAACCTTTCGCGAGTATGCTACTCGTTGTAGGTCGGAAGCTGCCAAAGTCAGGCCTGCCTTAGAGGAAGAACAGATGAACAGATTCTTTGTTCGGGCTTAGGACCCGCAATACTATGAACGACTGATGATGGTTGAGGGTCAAAAATTTTCCAACAGTATCAAATTGGGAGAGCGGATTGAAGAAGGTATCAAGAATGGTATGGTTACTAACTTTGAAGCTTTACAGGACACTAATAAAGCTCTGTAGTCCGATGGTGCGTCCAGAAAGAAGGATGTGGGAGCCGTGATGGTTGCACAACAAGACAAATCCCCGCCTATATACCAGGTCTATCCCACACCTCCATTCACATATCAACCCGTTCCAAATTACCAAGCACCCTCACCTTCATACCAAACTCCACCACCCACGTACCAAGCTCCACAACCTACATATCAACCCACTTCATCCAAATACTCCCAACCCGCTCCCGTCTACAACACCTATATCTCCCAGCCATCTCACTATCAGTCGCCCCCTACCCGTCAAAACTTCCCTAGGCCTCGCCCTAACTTTGATCGTCGCCCTCCAAAACAATACACCGCCATAGTCGAGCCTATTGACCAGCTGTATGAAAAGCTCAAAGCTGCTGGTTATGTCACACTTATCCCTGTTGTCGCCCCTAATAACCCTTCTCAGTGGGTTAACCTGAACAAATCCTGTGCATACCATTCTGGCATGAAAGGACACACCATCGATGAATGCCGCTCTTTGAAGGATAAGATACATACCCTTATTGATAACAACATTATTGTGGCCATGGAAACCGCTCCGAACGTCCGTAACAATCCTTTACCAGACCATAAGGGCGGAGGTATCCATATGATTGAGATAGAAGATGATTGGGATCCCGAGTTGTCAATCAGGTTGATCGCAGAAAGTGATGACCCAAAGAAACCTGCAGTTACACTCAACCCGATCAAAGTCCAGATCTAACCATCTGAGAATGCTGAGGTGAATATGTCTATCCCACTTGAGATTGAAGCAGCACCGCCTGTAAAGGCGAAGGCACTAGTGCCAATTGAGGTTGATTTCATGTCTCCGACAAATGCACTCGCACCCTTCGAGGTTGCGGTCTTGCCACCCAAAGCCCGTGTGCCATTTGAAGTAAGGATAGCTGCGCCAACCCCAGCGGCGATGTCAACCACACCACCTTTCTTGTCAAATGCTATCCCTTGGGATTATACAGCTGAGGCAAGAAGGAAAAGTAATAGTAGGTCTGAAGAAGCCATCGTAGCACAAGGTATGACAAGAACTGGTAGAGTTTATACCCCTGAGCATCTGGCCGAGTCAAGAAAGTAGGTTGCCAACCGGCCTTCCCTCACTGAGACAGGTTCAGATGATCTTTGAAGGAAAATACAGGCTAAAGAATATTCGGTCATTGACCAACTGAACAAGACACCAGCACAGATATCCATTCTCACTCCGCTGCAGAACTCTGAGACGCACAGAAATGCTTTGCTGAAAGTGTTAAGTGAAGCCTATGTACCGAACAACATCACTTGTGGGAAAATGGCCAACATAGTAGGCCAAGTACTAGAAAGCCACAAAATCACTTTTCACGAAGACGAGTTGCCGCCTGAGGGATTGGGACATAACAAGGCTTTGCACATCACCGTGCAATGCGAAGATTACTTCATAACCAGGATTCTCGTCGACGGAGGGTCCAGTATTAACATATGCCCGATGATAACACTCAAGAGTTTGGGTAAGGGACTGCATGAGATAAAGGATGGAGCGATCAACGTGAAAGCCTTCGACGGTTCTCAAAGGTCTACCATTAGAGAGATCAGTCTATGTCTGCAGATGGGACCGACTTGGTTCGAGGTGGATTTGCAGGTGATATGTGCCAGCATCTTACAATCTACTGTTAGGACGACCCTGGATCCATGTTGTTGGGGCTGTAGCGTCAACACTACATCAGGCGGTAAAATTCGAGTGGAACCATCAAGAGGTGATCATCCACGACGACGGTAGCAATCCTATTTACAATCGCCAGTCTATCCCTGTAATTGATGGAAAGAGAAAACTGGGTGGAGGAACTTATCACCATATCGAGCGGGTCAATGCTGTTGACAAGAACAAATGGCGGGATAGCAAGATCGAGAGTATCTTGAATTGGGGAGGATAGGAGCCAGGCAAAGGGCTCGGTAAGAACCTCCAAGGGATCACGAAACCCATCAAGCTCAATAAACATGGTACCACTTTCGGTCTGAGGTATGAGTATACATGGGAAGAATTCAAAAACTGGTCGCCCCCATGGCGCGGTCACTATTACCCTTTGGAGAAGCCAATACCTCATTTGGAGCAGACTTTCCAGCAGGCTGATATCATCTATGGGTCCGACGAAGAAGATGCACTAGCGGCAATTAGGGACTTGTTTCTAGGAGACGGGGACATGGATTGCTGTGTTGTTCTCGATGAGGAGGGGGAGGAAGGCCCTTCCATACAGGTAGTGAGTAGAGTATCTCGTCTCAAGAACTGGTCCATCCGTACGACCAAAGCCCGCCGAGCCTCGGGGTAGCAAGGCTAATGAACAAGCACTATTTACTACTTATTAAATGAATTTCGTTCCTTTTATGCATTTTCAATTCCCGCAATAAGATCTTCAATGTTCAAAACAATTATTCACTTTATCAAAGCATTTCCAATCTCCTTATAAATCTCATATTTATTCGCTACTATTTTCTCCCATTACTTTATCTATATACATCATTACTATTACTTATCTTGATGAACCGATGATTGTGCCGTGCAATGAGACAACGCAATGAACGGACATTGATTCAGAGGAAGATGATATACCTGACGAGATTGTCAAAGAAATTGAGAACTTCGAGAACAGACCTAAGTCCAACCTGGACGAGACGGAAATTATCAATCTGGGAGATTCAGAGAACGTCAAGGAAACACTGATTAGTATTCATTTGTCGTCGTCAGAAAAGAAAGATTATACAGAGTTTCTAAGGGAATATGAGGACATATTCTCCTGGTCGTATGATGACATGACTGGTCTAAGTACATCCATTGTGGCTCAATAATTTCCAACCAATCCAATGTGTCCACCGATAAAGCAAAATCTCATAAAGTTCAAACCCGACATGAGTTTGAAAATCCTTTCCCCAGCCGTTTGAGTAAGTGTTGCAGTCTCTCTAGCCTAAATCGATGTCATCTCAGAGGTTTTCCCTCTTTTCTAGGTTCCAAGAAACCCTAATCTTCTGTATCTTAGTTTTTTATTTTAATATCCGTTTTACATTTACAATATTATGAAGTTTCTCTATTGTTTTCTCCAAAAAATCTCGTTTTTTAACAACTTCAAAACTAGGGTTCCTTGACCCATTTTCAAAACAGTTCTTCTTTCGATTTAGCTACCTATAATATGTTTATACGAGTATTTTGTGATTCCTTGTTGCCTTGACTATTATGATATACCTATTTCCCATGAATGCTCCAAGTTTTCTTTGACTGTACTATGTTTTGTTCATTAGAGTTTCTAATCTCTACTCGTATCATGTTTTCCCTGTTATTTCCTTTAGTTATTACTGAGTTCATGAGAGTCCTTAATTTCACATGTTTTACTACTAGGGTTTCTGACCTCTTGCCTGTGACTTATTCGATTCATCACTGTTGCTCCTATTTGAATCCTTGATTCTCTGTGGTTTCAGCTTGTTAGGGTTCCTGATTTATTATTTTTGAACCCTGGATCCCTTGTGATTTGAGACCTTATTGATTGTTTACCTATTGATTTTATACTGCCTTTCTGTGTAAAAAATCCACAGGCTTGTGATGTTTTACTTGAATACATGATTGTGTATTCCCTCTGTAATCCGGTACTAATTTTGAATTCTTTCCATATTCATGTGATTGCTTTCCTTAAGTCTCTTGGATTCCCTGTGATTGCAATTGAATCTGAGATCCCCTCAATTGATTTTCAAAACTGTTACTCTATTTTACTTTATAAATGTAATGTTATTTCAACTTTCCTTAATTATATACTATGTATTTGGCTTTATTTATGTATTATGTGATTTACTTGTCCCAAATGAAGCAAAATCAGTCTTATGAATTGATTTCTTTTCCTTGTTTAGTCCTGACTGCACCGTTTGAACTTGACTCCTTAATTAAAGGAGTCCAGTGTCTTAATTGATACTAATTGGTTGTTATTTCCATAATTATGCACTCTTTGCCTATGTGACTACTCGTTTTTCAAACTATATATACCCTGTCTTTTCTCTTTACACACAGACACACTCTTTACTGACACTTACACTGATAACACACACAGATACATTGAGACCCCTGATCACAAAAATACACTAAGCACACTACTCTGAACTTTCTGTGTTTTTTTTACACATCTCTTCTTGCTCTTTGCATCTATTACTGACCACTCAGTTGGCTTAAAGCCAAGAATGAGTAATATCTATTGCTCTTGTGCTTCTACATACTACTGTCCTACTATTGCTCTCTCATTCTGCACATTATTGTCCGCTGCTGCTCTCTCATTCTGCACACTATTGTCCTCTGCTGCTCTCTTATTCTGCATATTGTTGTTGCTGCTCTATCTCGTTGCATTTTTCTATTCTCTATCACTCGACCGATATGTCTCTAAGTTAGTTTTATAGTATCTCCATACAATATGCTTCAGTTCTTGTTTATCTACTAGTAATAATAGGTCTCATGTTTCCTCCTGTGTGACTCTATGTGAGACTTATGCAACTAGTATGCTTACTTGTCTATGGGTTAATGTTTCTTATCTCAACATGATCACTGTTACATGCTTTCACCCACTACTTAGCTTCCTATGTTATAAGCATATGCCCCCTCCACATGATACCTGAATGCTACATGGTTCTGATTCCATGCCTAATTTGTGACTCTATGAACCTATGTTGCTTTGTGACAACTATGTGGTAACTATGTGAGTCTGTAACCTTATTCTAGTGCTAAAATGTGAATTATCTATCCCCAACTCCCTATCCCTGTTTGTGTTTGTTCCTTTCCTGAACTCTCTACCTGCTGGATTGTGGTTGCATTGCCTCTCCCTTTTGCAAACCGTTTACAAAACTCTTCATTATTCAATGAAGTTATTTTCCAAAGAATTGATGTTTCAAACTACTCTTTCAAACACAACACTCTTTTAAACTATGAGCACTTCCCACTACTCTTAGACTTTAGGTTCAGCCCCCTTCGTGTGAGCATTGCCTTGGGTACCTTGAGTACCCATTGAACTTTGACACACAAGGCTGGCACTCTACACTGCACTTACTCATCCTTGGCTAGGGTACCTGGGTGTGAGGCACTGTCCAGGATCTTCTGAGGTCCTTAGAGACTATGACACACCTGGGGTTACAAGAGGTCTTGGCATATGGCATGTAGGATCTGGTACTTGGGCCTACTGTTAGGCTCTCTATAGTATAGCTTCTTGATTTTCTTATTCAGGTGTGTAATTCATGCTATGCTGGTCTGTAATAATTATTTGTAAGCTAACTCCGGGGTTGGATAGTGAAAAGGGTGGGATTATGCATGTTTAGTATAAATCCGTGTAGAAACCATGTTTAGGATTTACTTCACCTATGTGCGCAATAGAAATCCTGTTTAGGACATATCTATCATGCATTAGTAAATCATGTTTAGGCTTCTTTACTTCAGCATCTCATCACACTCACGATCATTTAGCAAATCATGTTAACTACCAGTAATAGACTGTTACAATTACTGTCCCTCTTAGAAATCATGTCCTAGTTAAATAACTATAAAAAATGGTTGTTACGATAACACTGCCTCTGCATATACATGACTGTTGCATATAGAAATCCTTTTTTAGGTTCGTAATAATAATCGATTATCAATGTTTGCATTAGATATCCTGTTATCTTAGGAATTTACTCTCAGCATGCATATATTTAAATAATGTACTAAGCACACCGCTAAGAACATCCAGAATTCACGTGACAGGATCAACAACTTAAATCACAATTTTGTATGTTTTGGTTAATAAGTAAAATATTGTTAAAATAATTGATTTCTGATTTCTGCAAATGTTTGTGTATTCAGAAAAGCATGTTTAGGTTTGCCTACATTATGCCTGCATTTTTAGATACCATGCCTATAGGACTTGCATCCATCATACTCACATAATCACCTGTTCACTAGAGCTAAGCCTAAAGAAGTGCATTATGTATGTCTATTAAAACAGTATCTAGAATATTTCAGACGCCTAGGCAAACTCTAGGAGACAATATAAACCAGAAACTCTTTGCACATTTCTTGCTAACTACAGTGGTCTAAAATTGGTCATATACTTCTTCTGCAACACGTTAATCCTGATGTCTTAATGCTGTATTCACACCTAAAATCCTGCCTTAGGTTCTGAAACTCGAGACTCCTTTATGTGCTTGAGTCGTGCTATTTATGTTACAACTTGTGGAGGGATTTATGAACCCATATTTGCTCATGTATGCTTCCTTTATATGTAGTCCTAACTGTTATTGTATGTCATTTAGAGTTTATCCTTTAAACCTAGGGGGTTAGCTTAGTACTCCCCTTGTAGGATTAGTAGTCCTAAACATCCTCCAGGACTTATAGGACGGGACGGGTAATAGCACGCAATAAGCTTCGTGACCAACACACGCATTTTAAATACCTTAGCGGGGTGGGAAGGATAGAATATGGATATGATGACCGGTGCGGTAATACCACGTGTATCCCCTCTTCGAGGCGTGACATATCGGGTATTGCATTGATGTGATCCATATTACTTTAAAACCTAGGACATTTTCATTCAAATGATTTTACTTTGTTGTTCTTTAAATTTCTTTTAATAATTTCAGTATTTACTTGAAATCCCTTCTTACGTGAGCCTTGCTTGTCACTTGTTTACTGTCCAAATTCACAAAATTACTTGGATGGGACCCATAGTTGTGGATCTCGAGGGGTGCCTAATACTTTCCCCTTGGGATAATTTCAAGCCCTTACTCAATCTCTAGTAATGCAAACTAATTTATGAGTTAATTATTATAGGTGCCTTAACGCACCGTAAAATCGTTAGGTGGAGACTCTTCCTTAAACCTTTTCCTTTAAGGAGTTGTCCAGAATGTGGTGAAACCCGATCTCCGCATACCTATCCCGTGTGAGGAAAATGGGGGGCGCGACAGAAGGCCATGAGCAAATCAACTCAACAAGTGTAACAATGGGATTGGAGGAACAAGTACATCAAATACTTGAAGCATGAGAAGCTCCCCTCGGACCCAAAAGAATCGAGGGCTCTTCGAGCCAAAGCAGCTCGATTCTCACTCGATGAAAACAGATCATTGAATAGAAGGACCTTCGATGGACCACTGGCAGTGTGCTTGGGACCAAGGGACACAGATTACGTACTACGAAAAATCTACGAAGGCACTTGTGGGAATCACTCTGGTGCCGATTCTTTGGTTCGAAAGGTGACCAGAGCAGGATATTATTGGGACAACATGGAAAAATATACATAGGAGTTTGTTCGAAGGTGTGACAAATGCCAGAGGTTTGCACCGATGATATATAAGCCCGTTGAACAACTCCATTCGGTCCTATCCCCATGGTCATTCATGAAATTGGTGATGGACATCGTTGGCCCTCTACCAACGGCGCCAGGTAAAGCGAATTTTGTTTTTATGACTGAATGCTTCTCAAAATGGGTCGAAGCACAGGCCTTCGAAAAAATAAGAGAAAAAGAGGTCATCGACTTCATATGGGACCACATCATAAGCTGGTTCAGGATACCAGCCTAGATAACATGCGATAATGGGAAGCAGTTCATTGGCAGCAAAGTGACAAAATTCCTCGAGGATCATAAAATCAAAAGGATCCTATCAACACCTTATCACCCAAGTGCAAATGGTCAGGCCGAGACACAAACAAAACCATCATCCAAAACTTAAAGAAGAGGTTAGATGATGCGAAGGGGAAATGAAGAGAAGTATTGCCCGAGGTACTAAGGGCATATCGAACAACATCGAAGTCGAGCACAGGGGAGACCCTGTTTTCTATGGTATATGGGTCCGAGGCATTGATCCCAATCGAGGTCGCGGAACCGAGCATCAGATTTCAACATACCACTGACGACTCAAACAACAAGGCCATGAACACTTCCCTCGAGCAACTAGATGAAAAATATGAAGCCACATTAGTTCGAATGGCCGCTCAAAAACAAAGGATCGAAAGGTACTACAACAAAAGTATTACCTTCGCTACTTCGGAACCGGGGACTTAGTTCTAAGGAAAGTTACCCTCAATACTCGAAACCCGAATGAAGGGAAGCTAGGCCCTAACTGGGAGGGACTGTACCATGTCCTCGGAGTCATAGGAAAAGGATCCTACAAACTTAGCACAATGGAAGTCGAGCAACTACCAAACAATTGGAATATATCATTGCTCAAACGTTATTATTTCTAAGGTATGACCTTCTCGCCTTTTCATTTATATTTTATACTAACTCCTTACAGATGTTCGATTGGAGATATCGAAGCACACTTCAACTCGAAGACCTTGGGTTTTAAAGCATGCATTCCACTCTTTTTCCCTTAGATCGGATTTTATCCTAAATGGGTTTTACCGACAAGGTTTTTAACGAGGAAACACTTATATGCTACCTAAGGAAAACTCGACAAGTATTCAAGGCTTCTTTTCAATCAACCTCGAATACTGGGGGGCATCACCCTCTGAGGTTATATCTTCGAAGAAAACAATTCAAGCCAAAGAGGGCCTCGATAGGAAAATGATGTAATGGGCCAAACGGTCAAATGAACTGTGTCCATGTAGAGCAGTCGAGCCCCCAATAGGAAAAACATGTACACATGTATCAACCATTCAAAGAAGCACTATTATTATATCAAACACTTTGTGCTAAAAAAAAGTCTACTATTTCACATGTATATTTCTATAATGAAACGGCTCAAGGGCCAAAACCTAAAATGCACCTGAATACTCGGGGACTACTATCGACGGTCAACACATCGATTCATTGAAAACTCAAACATATAAGACCTCGAAGAGGCACGCTCGAACTCATAAGACCTCAATGAGGCATACTCAAACTCATAAGACCTCAATGAGGCATACTCGAACTTATAAGACCTCAAAAAGGTATCCCCTCGATATTAAGTCCAAGGCCATCACACTCGGGGACAAAAGGCTACGGCCATATAAAAGACTACGGCCATATGAAAAGGCTAAGACCGAAATAATGCGGCTAGAGACGTCCTACTTCCGCCATAAAACTAAAGGCCTTCAAATACTTTGAAATACCTATTAAATAGGCTACCTTCGGCAAAAGCAAATGGGCTTCGATAAAATCAGCCCTCTAATAATGTGAAGGCTTCGAAAATATCAGCATTAGAAAAAACCTCAAAAGGGATAAAAAACGAGGTTTTAATCAGTCGAACCATCGAAAAATCAAACGAATATAAATACATGCCAAGGCATAACAAAAGTTTTACTAAGTCATTAGCCATAAAGAGTGAAAATTGTAGCCATTTTAGAGGCTGAATTGGCCCAATCTAAAAAAAAGCCTAAGGGCCGATATTTTAGAGCCTAAGGGTCAGCCTAAAGAACGACTTAAAAGAGCCTAAGGGACAACCTAAAGATCCTAAGGGCCGATACTTTAAAACCTAAGGGCCGATATTTAAAGAGCTTAAAGCCGAAGCATACCATGCTCGAGACCTTGCTTAGCTCGGACTTAAAAGTCCCTTCACCTCGAGTTAACATCAAACCAACTCAAAACTCAGCTCGAACCTTATGGGGTAACCTATTATCGATCATCGATCAAAACACAAAACCTAAGGGTTTTATATTCCAAGTCCAAAATAGAGCTGACCGTCAACAAAATTCATTCCTCAAGAAAAGACAAAATGGAAATTAATACAAAACGAAGATGAAACAAAAGATTCTTTATATTCAGATGATGGTCCAAAAGTATGTTTGCAAAACACCTAGATGGAGACCTTATACAAAAGAAAGAAAATAAAATAAGCTTAGTCTACTGTCGGGGTCACTCGATCGGAGGCATTTCTTCAGGAGCTACATCTTCGACGGTTTGACCTTCGGCGGCCTCTTCCTCCTCTGGGGCTTCGTCTTCGTCCCCCCCCCCCCCACTCTCGGAGCCGCTGGCAGAATCCTCATCGGTAGAGAGCAATGTCGCTGCCTCTTCTTCCAAGGCCTTCACCTTCTTGATTTTTGGCAGAAAGATCAAAGCCTTCAGCGCGCGCCTCCTCGAGAGTTTTCCTTCGAGATTCCAGCCGAGCTTGATTGATGGAACGTGTTAACTTAAGCTCGGCTACATAAGATACCTTCTTAGCCCGAGCTTTGGTAGCAGCAGCATCTGTCCGATATGTAGACATGATTGCATCAGCTTTGGACATGACTTTGGATAATTCAGCGACCGACTCAGTATGAAGCTTCTTATATTTACGACTCTCCTCTTTTTCACTCTGAAGTTGGTACTCAGCCGAGGTCAGCTTTTCCCGAAGAGTATCTTTCCCGGAGGCCAGATCATCCATGTGTTGCTTCAACCCGAGGGTCTCAACATCTTTGGCCGTGAGCTCCTCCCGAAATTTCCCCACCAGATCATCCTTCTGCTAAAGCTACAAAAATAGAGTTGAAACATTAGACACAAAAACATGTAAGAATAAAATAAGCCCACTAAGGCTATATTACCTGCTCAGCGAACTCGGCCCGCTCCTGGTATGCCTTCTCCTAACGTGCTCGAAGGTCTTTGAGTTCCCCCTCTCTTTTGGAATAAAGAGCCTTATGACATGAGATTTCTAAGCTTATCTTCGCAACAGGCAAGCTCAGATCGTGACTTGGAAAAAGCTTGATCGACGAGCATCACGGCCTAAAACACAAAAGAAGGAGGTCAGAAGGGCAAGGATCAAACTCAAAATATAGTTTTTAATTCAAAAGATTACCTGTTTTCGAAGCTTCTCGGCCTCTTCAAAGATGAACGAGGCATCAAGGTCGAGGCCCTCCTTGATCCCGGCAAGGCATTTTCCAAAGATGTGATTCTCCCCATGGGATGTTCCCACATCAGGAGTATTCATATCATGGGCATCCCGTATTTCCCTTTCTGAAAATGTCGTGCCTGGTGGAGATTCGTCCACATCAATTACCTTGAGTGGATCAATCGGGGCCTTCTCTCGCCTTCGAGGAGCTTCAGGGTTGGGTTCTCCGAGCTTATTGACCAAGTTCCCTTTGGCACAAGATGTATTTTGGTCGGCTCGGGGATTTTTCTCGAGCCCCCCTGAAGAATCTCCTCAAATTGAGATTGAACCACCACAGCAACCTTCGGTTCAGCAGCCTTTGGAGCATCAGTGTTTCCTACTCTCCGAGTTACTAAAAGGCGAGCGTCACCTTCGCCCTCAGTCTCATCTTCCTCTTCGTCCTCAGCACGAAGACATGTAGCAGCTTCAGGAGTCAAGGCCGCCGTATCAGCCCTAGGTTTTCAAAGCCTGGCCTTTTTGGGCTTCGGGGACTCCGCCAACGTCTCTTTCTTTCTCTTATTGTCCTTGTCAGGTTTTTGGGTCTCCACCTCGCCAGGTGGGGGTTGCCTCATTGAAACAGCGTCTCAGAGGCCTACACAAGCGTAAATTTAAATGTATTGCCAAGAGGTATTTCACTAAGGAATTCATATGCCAATGATAAGAACTCACCGTGGTTTTTGACCTCCCATCGGCCTTTAGCAAAGTCGCACTAGACGTGCTCGGCATATCTGGAGGTGGAAGCCAGTTGCTGTACCCAGTCCGGGAGGTCCTTAACCGCACCTGGGTACCAATCGACAGTTGTATTATCAAAAGAGAGCTAGTACAAAAGAAAGAGAAAGCATTTCAATAATGAAATGTACTCGATGAGTCTATACTTACGCTTCAAATTTCATTCCTCAAGGAATGGCATCTTTTCAGCGGGAATCAGGTCGGAGGTCTTGACTCGAACAAAGCGGCTCATCCACCCTCGGTCTTTATCTTCATCGATGCTAGCAAAGAAAGACTTCAAAGATTAACGTTGGAACTTTATCAAGCCACCTCGATAGAGACGAGGGATGCACATTATAATCAGATGGTCGAGGGTGAAAGGCATCCCCTCGACCTTGCTTGAGAAGTATCTAATTAGGTGAACAATTCGCCAAAAGGAAGGGTAAAGTTTGCCGAGTGTCACCCGATATTGTCGACAGAAGTCGGGAACCACTGGATATAGAAGGGGCAAAGAATGATCTACAGGGCCAAAGGTGAATGGATATGTATATATGCTTAGGAACCCTGCTTTAAAGGCGGTAATATCCTCGTCTGGTCAAGGGATCTCTACACATACTACATCTCCCTAACGACAATCCGCCTTCACTTATTTGAGTGCGGTTATTAAGCTGATATACCAGGACAGGGGTTCACATTGTCCCGAAACTGAGGCAGGTTTGTCGACCTTGAAATCAGAAAATGTATCACAAGGCCTGGGGGTACACTCCTCAATCCGAGGAGGTACCACCATTTTATTCTTTGACGAACGTGAATACGAAGGGGCATTCTCTTTTTGGGGAACTGTCTTAGAAGGTTTTGCCATTTTGTTGTGAAAATTAAGAGGAAGAAGAAGAAGAAGCTGGTTATGGAATAAGCACAAGAAAGGGGTAAGTGCAGAGAGGAGTTGATGAATATTTGAATATATTGTAGAAAGTAAAAGTTTGAAGAGTGAAGGATTGGAGTATTTATAGAGGATGTCTAAGCGTGTTGGAGAAACTAAACGAACGGCCGATAGCAGTTATCAATTAATGGATTTTGAAAACTTTGCACGTGTTTCCTGTCACGCCAACTGTCGCGCCCTCTTTTTCCCAACACTCCTTACGGGGCCGGTTAAAAGGGTCTATGACATTGGTTGGGACAACTCATTCCTTTTGGGAAAGGGGTTTGCATGTTTTGATGAGTCGCCACCTAATGATTTTAAGGTGCGTTAGGGCACCTATTGGGGTTCATTTACAACTTAGTTTTACAACCAGAGATAGGGTAAGGTCTTGAAATTATCCTAAGGGGAAGGTGTTAGGCACCCCTCAGGATCCACAAGTGTGGTTCCTGGCCAAATAGCATTTATGAATTTGTACAACTAGCAGGTAAACAATTAATGTCCAAACAGTAGAGGAAACATGTATATAGAGTAGGAGTATCCTAGGTTTGTTTGTAATATGGTGCAATACCCGGTATGACGCTCTTCAAAGAGGGGCTACACGTGGTATTAGCGCATCGGTCATCATATCCATATCTACCCTTTCCCACCCCATAAAGGTAATTAGAGCGAGTGTTCATCACGACCTCTATTGCATGCTGTTACACGTCCCTTCCTATTAGTCCCGGAGGGATTTAGAACTTCTATCCTATGAGGAAGGTTCTAGGAAGACCCTCAGGTTTTAAAGGTAAAATACTAAGGCAACATATAGAAAAACAGATAGGACTGTAGATAGGGGGATAACATATAAACAGGAAAGAGCTCAAGTACCTCCACAGATAATGCAGAGAATCAGCATGACTCAACCACAGTTAAGGTCTTGATTTTAATTCAGATTCTAAAGCATGATATCTAAGTGACAATAATAAGAAGCAGTTTTGTTGCATAGCTCAGAGAAGAAGTCTTAATCAGTTTTGCCTACTGATTTTAAGCATGCTGATAGTTAGACAGTAATCACAAAGGATAGTTCCAGTTTTTATTTCAAGGTTGATTACCTAAGGCTTGCCTAGGCGTAGGGTCATGCGTAACAGTTATCAGAATTGTTAACAATTTTAAGGTTATTACACCTAAGAGCATGCAGTTCTAAGTGTTGCAGAATATACATGAGTTATTACCAGTTGTTAGAGCGGGGTGGACTGTTTCATATTCTTTTATGGATCTGTAATTAGGCTAAGTGTCATTGAGCATGAAAGAAGTCCTAAGACATGGTGTCTAATGCAAGAGATACAAAGTGATGCATATGCAGAATTCTTAAGGCAGGATTTCTAATTGCTTTCAGGACATGCAAGGTTTACGTAGGGCAGGATTTCCACATACTCAGAATCACAGCGTTTATTAGGCATGGTCGCATGAGAGACAGTTTATTTTGGTGTTATTATTTACCCTAGAGACGGGATTTCTAAGTGATGGTAGTAATGATGAGATGCTAAAAACAGTATATATGAATCCTAGGGAACATGGTATCTAATGCATAGTATACTTTGTGTGTATTATTCCTAAACATGAATTCTATTGCGCATAGAAGAAACGTAAACCTAGGAGCATGGTTCTACCCTTGGCTACACTACAGCATATATATTACCCTCCCCTTTTTAACTATCCAACCCCAGAGTTATTTACAAATAGTTATTACAGATCATTGAGCATGAATTACATAATTGAAATAAGAAAAATAAGAAATTATCTATAGGGAGCCTGCAATATAGGCCCAGATCTCCATATCCTCAATGCCAAATTGTGTTTCACATCCTTTCTCATAATCCGGGTGTGTCATAGTTCAGAGGGAGCTCAAGGGTGCCAAATTTTATAACCACGGTAGAGCATGTGCGGTGTGGAAGGGCTAGCCTTAGTGTGTCAGAGTTAAGAGGGAGCTCAAGGGTCCCAAAGCAGTCACACATTAAGGGGGCAGAACTTAAGTGTCTAAGAGTAGAGTCAGAGTGCTTGACATAGTTTTGAGAAGATTTAACTAGGAAAATAGTTTGAAAAGACACTTGTTTGAAATAGTTTTTGTGAAATTAACAGGGAGAGTCTTTTAATAAAAAAACATTTTTGAAAGGGTAGTTGACATACTGAATACAGGACCAGGATAAGTCCAGCAACATCCAAAGATCACATAACCAGGACAGGTTCAGCAACCGAAAACCTCACACAGGGGTAATGGGGGGTTGGGGATACACATAAAGCATAGAGTAGTGAACATGTAACAGGCAGAAGTATACATAGGTACAGAAACAGAAGCTCTTAAGGGGTTCATAGGATTGGGATACAACATAGTATAGGATTATAACAGCATCAAAACAACTTAAGAGAGTATCAGTAAAGACATACCATGCCTGATCAACCAATGTACAAGCATAGAAATAGAGTAGAGTCACATTGAAACAAGTTTCAAGTTCGTAAAAACATGCTGATCATATGAGGCATAACTTAGCATACTAGATGAAGCAAAAGATTTTAATTACATGTTGAACAACAAAACAGTAGATAGAAGCATATTAGAAACATAATGAATTGAAGCAGCAAAAGAAACATGTTGGTTTTGGAACTGGAATTAAAATTAGAACATACCAGTGAAGAAGACAGTAAACACAAATTAGAGGATAGGAGGGCACGATAATTAGCCTTGGCTTGCAGCCGGCTAACTTAGAACAGTAATAAGTAGAACATAAAAGAGAGCAGAAAGTTTTTAGTTGTGAGAGATAGCTATTGAACCAGTGTGTGTTCGTTGTTGTGTTAATGAAGAGGGCAGTGTATTTATAGTTTAAAACTAAGTAGAGAATAAGGCAAGAATCACAATTCAGTAGTAATTATAGAAATAAGTACCAATTAGAATAAAATCAGTATAAGGACTCTCTTTAATTAAGGAGTCCAACTCAAACAGTAATAGACAAGTGGTAAATAAGGCAAGAGAATCGTATGAGGTTGGACATAATCAATAAGAAAACAACATAGGTACAATACAATAATATCACACGTAATAGAGACTAGGTACATCATGATTTAATTAAGGAAAATGCTCAAAATCAGTTAACTGTATAATTGTCCATAGAATAAGGTTAGAAAATATTTCACAAGTCAAAAAATCAATAGAGGATATCATGCGAGATTAGTGAGGAATTAATCACAAAGATTCAGGGAATCACAAATAGAAAGTATTACTTATCTAGGAGACATTAGCATAAATTATGAGAACAAACGAAATAAACTCATAAAAATCAGAAACCCTAAGAAGCCGGGTAGGGTAAAATCACAAAAATTAGGGATTCATATAGAGCGTAGCACAAATTAACAGAATAATCATGATATAGGCAAGAATGATCAAAATCAGAAACCCTAATCAAGCAACATAGGGTAAAAGCCACATAATCACAGGATGTTCATGAGAAAACACATATGCAGCTTAATCGAACATATACTCAAAAACGGACTTAGAATCACAGACTAAAGTTAAGACTTTGGGGTTTTTAACGAAATATCTCATACACAAAGGGAGAAATCTCAAATAAATCTTAAACATAACGAAAATCATAAAATAATACTTGCAATCTGAAGGGAAGCCATTTCTGAAAAGAGGTTTGAAAACCCTAGTTCGAAGATGAAGAGTCACTTCATAAAAAGTCGAAAAACCTTTTGAAAACACTAAAATAGTTCGGAATAATCCAAGGTCTGTAATAGGTCTATGGAAATCAGAGACTGATAATTAGGGTTTCGTAGAGACAGCCCAAAGGGAAGGAGAATCGACAGAACCACTGGTTCTAGCCGAAAAATGAAGAAATCTTACTCGGACAGTTGTAGATGGTCGAAGAACGACGTGAAAGGCCATGGGTGGGAGTTACTATCTCAGGGTCGCTTGAAAACCCTCATCAATGACACAAACGTAAAAGGCGGAGCCTTAGGGTCGAGGAGCGGTGAGAACCCCATGGTTTCCGGTAAGGGAAGTGGCCGGAGAAGAGAGACAGAGCTCAGACCGG
>ML296127.1:0-32298 GCA_005239495.1 Nicotiana undulata
CAGTACAATTCAAATGTACTGACGTCCCTTTTGCCGGGGGCACTACATTCTTGTGATGATTGTCGGTGGTTTTATAGCAGGTACTTCAGCACACCGACAGTAGTGCCTCCTCTTCGTCCTATCAGCTGTTTTGGTGAGCCCCTCTCCTCTCGGGGCCCAGTGTGGTTCATGCCACCTTTCCTCCCGGATTTTTATTTTGGTACTTGTGTAAGGTATAGCCGGAGCCTTGTTACCGACAAGTATTGTATAACTCCGTCGTACTCTTAGAGGCTCCGTAGACAGGAATTGTGGGTTATGTATTTTGAGCAGTATGACTTGTAGACCATGTAAAGTAGACTGTGTGTTCTGTATATTTGTAAGTATTGTATTACTTGTTGGAAACGACATATTTCTATGGTTTAATTTCAGATTATAAGAATGCATCTTAATTATAATTGAATAATGCACAAAGGAATCCAGGTCCGCTTGAATGGGACTACCCGGTTGAGTGTCGGTCGTGTCCCTTGGTTTTGGGGCGTGACATTAGGCGTTTTGAATTAATTGAAAAAACGGTGAAAAAAACTAGGGAAGACAAAAAGGATTATTTGGTTGTTGATTTGTTGACCATGCACGGATTTGTGCAAGGTCTCGTGACTGATAGGGTGAGAACAGGAAGGAGAATAGAGAGCAAAAGGGAAAGGGGGCGGTTGTCGCGCCCCTATTTAACTCCTCCTTTCGGATCGGTCGGGGTTCTTGACATTATTGGGACAACTCATTTCCGTTTGGGAAAGGGGTATGCAAGGAACCGGAGAGTCGCCACCTAACGTATTAAGGTGCGTTAGGGCATCTACTAAGGGTCATTTACAAACACAGATTTGGATAACAAGAGATAGGGTAAGGGCTTGAAATTACTCCAAGGGGAAGGTGTTAGGCACCCCTCAAAGTCTACAACTGTGGTTCCCGGCCAAACAAATTTCTGACTTTAAGCAAGTAGCAAATAAAAAATTAAAGTTTAAACAAGTAAAGGTTTTGAAAGAGTTTGCAGTCTAAGCACACATATGAAAGCACACTTGAAAAGATTAAAGCCTAAGGATAAGGTTTTTGAAAGATTTATAGTGTAGACACATATGTAAAGCATAGGGGGGAGTCCTAGGTTTTTTTATCCTATAGGATCACATCGGTACAATGCCCGATAATCACTCCTCAGAAGAGAGGCTATACGTGGCATTAGAGCACCAGTCATCATATCCATATCTACCCTTTCTCACCCCTTAGAGGTTATTTAAGTAAATTTTAATTAACGACCTCTATTGCGTGCTGTTACCCGTCCCTTCTTAATGGCCCTGGAGGAATTTAGGACCTCTACCTATAGGTAGTTCTAGACAGACCCCTAAGGTTTAAAGGAGAAAATACTAAGGCGACAAGCAATAACACATAGGACTTCAACAAATAAACATGAATGAGCAAATAAGAGGCTCAGGTTTACCTCCACATATAATGCAGATAAGCAGCACGACTCAAACACAAATAAGGGCAGTATTATTAAATAGGATCCCTGGACATGATATCTAGGTGAGTATCAGAACACAAGAGATATGCAGATTTATTTTATAACTCAGAAATGGGGGCCTAACCAGTTTGCCTACTGATTTTAAGACTGTTAAGCATTAAGCAACTAAAACAAAGAGGCAGTTTCCAGTTTTAGCAGTTTTAATCACCTAAGGCTTGCCTAGGCGTGGGACAGTGTACAGTAGTTACCAGAATTATTAAGGAAAACTATTATAACTTGTTATTACCTAACACATGCTGCTCTAGGTGTTGCAAAAATACATGATTATTTCCAGTTGTTAGAAATAGAGTGAAAATGTTTTTATATCATTCCTCATGCATCAGTAGTTAACCAGGTGTAGTTGAACGAGTAAGACCCTAAAACATGATATCTAATATGCACATATAGGGTAGAGTTATTGATATGTAGAATTCTTAAAAAAGCAGGATTTCTAAATGCACAACATGATGGCAGAGTTTCCTAGGGCAGGATTTCTAGATGCACAACAGGTTACGACATTAGACATGGTCTCAAAATATGCATAAGTAACAGTTTGCGTCAATTTTGTCATTTATCCTAAAGATAGGATTTCTAAGTGATAAAGCATTAATGTTAAAATGAGATGCATAAAACAGTATATATGAAACCTAGGAGGCATGGTATCTAATGCATGATATGCTTCACACGTATTAGTCATATACATGAATTCTATTGCACACAAAAGAAATGTAATCCTAAAGCATGCTTTCTACCCTTTGATATCTATAACATGTATAGCTACCCTTCCCCTTTTTCACTATCCATCCCCAATATTTGTTTACAATAAATTATTACAAACCAGTGTTGAATGAATTACATAAGTGAATAAAAAAATAAGAAGCTACACTATTGGGAGCCTACCAATAGGCCTAGATTTCCAGAATTTCCAATGCCAAGTGGTATTTCACAGCCTTCCACATAATTCGGGTGTGTCAGAGTTCCCTAAGGACCTCAAGGGATCCCGGGCAGTGCTCACACCCAGATTCCATAACAATAGTTGAGTAAGTGCAGTGTGGAAGGGTCAGCTCTAATGCATCAGAGTTCAAAGGGATCTCATAGGGATCCCAAAGCAGTCACACATTAGAGGGGAAAAACTTAGATGTCTAAGAGTAGAGTGAGAGTGCTTGACATAGTTTTGAAAAGATTTGAGTAGGAAAACAGTTTAAATAAGAAATACTGGTTTGAAATGAGTTTTTTGCAAAAAACAATAGAGAAATTTATTCAACGAAACAGTTTGAAAAGAGTAAGGCAATCAAAACAAACAACATACCAATCTCAGGATCAGAACAGGCTCAACAACACACATAGAACAAAGAACTAAGACAAGTTCAGCAATCACAAACAGGGTAATGAGGAATTGGGGACAAATATAGAGAATATAAGGGTAAGCACACAGTAGGCAGAGTCACACATAGGTTCAGAATCAAAGAAATCCTAAGGGGATTAAAGGGATTAAGATTGCATGTATTTCAAACTTACACAGAATCAAGTAATCATAAGGTACAGATTGTTTTACCACATAAAAAGTCTAGTAATCAGAGAAACATAATCGAAGTAGAGTCTAAAAAGGGATAGCATTTTATAAACATGTTGAGTTTTAGGGAGGGGACACATTTAGAAGCATGCTGATAAAAAATAAAGTAGACATACTAGTTGCAGGTTGAACAACAAAACCATAAGTAAAAACAGACTAGAAAGAGAGAGCAAACACAGAGTAGGAGAGAGCAAACACCAGGATTGAGACTAAGAAACTTAGGGTTTTCAACATAATAAGTTGAATGAAAGGGGAACACTTAAATAACTGTTGAAACATGGTAAAAATCACAGAATAACATGGAAAATAAGAAGGAGAATTGTTTTTGAAAAGGGGTTAAGAAACCCTAGTTTTGAAGATGAAAAGTCGTTTTAGGAAAATCGGAAAATCTTTAAGGAAAACAACAGAATAAATCATAATGCACCCGGATCTATTACAGATCTAAGAAAATCAGGGGCTAGTAGTTAGAGTTTCTGAGAGACAACACAAAGAGAAAGAGAAACGGCCTAGATACCACAGGTTCTAGCCGGAGATGGTAGATTCTTACTCGGACGGCCATGGACGGCCGGAGAATGACATGAAAACCCATGGGAGGTGAGTGAACCGTTACCAGGGATTCCCTTGAAGGCCTCAAGGTAGCAGTAACCCGATGTAGGAAGAGAGTCATGAGGCTGGGAGGGTGGTGAGACCACCATGATCTCCGGCAAAGCGAGGGCTGGTGAGAGCTTAGGTTAGCAAAGAGAGTTGACAGAGATGAGAGATGAGAGATGTAACGACGGAGAGAGTGAGAGGGAAATTAGAGGGGGGAAGGGGTAGTCTTTAGGGATTAATTAAGGAAATAGGGGATCCGGACCGTTGATCAAAATTGATCAACGACCAGGATTAAATCAAGCATTGGGTCGGGCGAATAGGGTATTGGGCCTAAGGTCTTTGGGCCATTTTTAATTGGGTTAGATCATATTAATTTAGGCTATAATTGAAATACAAGTGGACATTTGTTAAATGCCCAATTAAATTAAATAAAGCAATTTATAAGATAGCTAATAATTGTAAAAAATGAATTTCATGCATAGAAAATAGTTAAAAATGATTACTTAGTATTAAAAAATACAAATGATTAATTTCTGGATAAAAAATAGTATAAAATCATATGATTGGGCTATAATTGTAAAGTTATTGCAATTATAGCCAGAAGGTGCAAATTTGGCCTCAATAGGACCCTAAATAATTAATGAAACCAAGAAATGCTTTTGAAATCATTTGTAATGCAATTTTATATTTATTTATTGGAAATAAAATACTGAATAATTTAAAAGAAAGTACCATAAACGAACGGAATAAACACATAATAAGCAAGGAGAGGTAAAAATCAAAACCATAATAAGCACAAATAGGGTAAAAATCACACAAAATCAGGGATTCACATAGAACATAGTAAATGATAAAAGCAATTAACAAAACGAACATGATATAATTGGAAGAAGCAAAGAATCAGTTACCCTAATGATCATAGTAGCAAAAACTCACAAAGAATCAGAGATTCAGCTAAATATTAGTAACAATTAGAGGGATTAACAGAACAAGCACAATATAAGCGGAAGAAGCCAAAAATCAGGAACCCTAATGAGCAAATTTCACGACCCAAAATCCCACCTTCGGGCCATGACTGCGTCTAACGTTGAACCCGCTAGACAAGCCAACGTGCACAGCTAAACCCTAGTAATAACACCAGTTTAACAGTATTTAACGGAAACTCTTTATAGTTATAAAGAACGGAAATGATAAATGATTCAAAAGCTACGTGAAATAGTAAATACAAACGTCGCTTAATGCTCCAAAACCGGGAGTCACAACTTCACGAACTGTCTATTGAACGCTAAATACAAAGTCTGAAAGAAAATACATAATTGTCTCTGGAACTAGAGGATAAGACAAGACAAAATGAGTTATAAGGATAGTAGAGACGCCAAGGACCACTAACACCAGCGGGTATACCTTGAAGCCTCGGTGGTGGACTGAAGGAGACTCCCACAACGCTGTCCACAGGGTCCGGGTGCGGGATCTGCACAACATTAAGAAGTGCAGTGTAGTATCAGTACAATCGACCCCATGTACTGAGTAAGTGTCGAGCCTAACCTCAGTCGAAGTAGTTACGAGGCTAGACTTGATAACAACGTTCACCGGTCCTATTCTATAACATATAACGTGGAAAAACAAGGCAAGAAATAGACAGACAAGTAGGAGGATAGGGGAACAGTTAATGGGGTAGCAAGTGAGCGATAAGGCAATTGATTAAACATATAGGAGAAAGTAAGAGAGAAAGTTAACAAGAAGTATTAACATAACAAGTATAAATGTAAGCAATGTAAATAATGGCACGGCATCACCCTTCGTGCTTTTACTCTCTTCCTCACAATGCGATGTATGATGTGAATTAGTATAAATCATGGCACGACATCACCCTTCGTGCTTTCACTCTCTTCCTCACAATGCAATGTACAATGTAAGGCAATATGAATCATGGCACGACATTACCCTTCGTGCTTATAATCAATGTAAATCGTGGCACGACATTAACTTTCGTGCTTAAAATCAATGTAATTCATGGCATGAAATTAACCTTCGTGCTTATAATCAATGTAAATCATGGCACGGCATCACCCAGTTCCCTTGGTACACTACGCGATTGCGAAGAAGGAATGCGATCGCAGAACATCTGGGCTCCCTACACTGCGATCGCGGACCCATCCATGCGATCGCAGAGGACATCAGACCCCCTCCCCACTCAAATCTATGCGATCGCGGAGACCTGCGATTGCACTGAACAACACCAGACACCATCTATGGACTTCTACACCAGAAATTCTAGGTCCTTTTCCCACCCTGTTAGCTACCCGAAACTCACCTGAGCCCTTGGGACTCAAAACCAAAAACACACACGACTCTCAAATCATCCTACGGACTTATTCAAGCTTTTAAATCACCAAAATATCATCAAAATCAATGGATTAAATCCCAAAACTCATAAAATTTCCTAAAACTTCATAAAGCTTAATTATTCCAATTTTGATCCGAATCATGTCATTTGAAGTCCGTTTTACACCAAATTTCACAGACAAGTCACATAACATATATTAAACCTGTTCTGGGCTCCGAAACCATAATACAGGCCCAGTAACACGGTTTTCACACCAATTATCTTTTTCAGAAAATAATTTTCTTTAAAAATTCATTTCTCGGGCTTGGGACCTCGAAATTTGATTCAGGGCATACGCCCAAGTCCCGTAATTTCCTACGGACCCTCCGGGACCATCAAATCAGGTGTCCGGGTCCGTTTACCAAAAATGTTGACCAAAGTCAACTTTATTCTATTAATTATTATAAATTCCATTTTTCATCTAGTACTCACATAAGAGCTTCCCGGCTACATGCCCGGGATACGCACGCATATCGAGGTGAGATTAACGGAGGCTTTCGGGTCCTCGAAACACAGATTTAGCTAAATTATCAAAGAATGACCTTTTGGGACTTTACAATCTCTACCTCTAAAACAAACATTCGTCCTCGAACGGACATAGAAAAGTACCTGAGTCTGAGAAGTGACGGGGATAACGGCTACTCATATCGGACTCGGATCACAAGTAGCTGCCTCGGCAGGCTGACCTCTCCACTGAACAAGAACCGAAGGATAACTCTTCGATCTCAACTGACGAACCTGCCTAGCTAATATGGCTAGTGGCTCCTCCTCGTAAGGCAAGTCCTGGTCTAAGTGGACACTGCTGAAATCAAGAACATGAGAAGGATCTGCAATGTACCTCCGGATCATAGATACATGAAACACGGGATGCACAACTGATAAATGCGGTGGCAAGGCAAGTCTGTAGGCCACCTCTCCCACCTTGTCCAAAATCTCAAATGGACCAATGTACCTAGGGCTCATCTTGCCCTTCTTTTCAAATCTCATCACGCCCTTCATAGGCGACACCTGAAGAAACACCTGGTCTCCTATCATGAAGGCCAAAACTCGAACTGTCCGCATAACTCTTTTGCCTGGACTGAGCTGTGCGAAGTCTATCCTGAATAATCTTCACCTTGTCAGAGGCGTCCTGGACTAACTCAGAACCCAATAACCTAGCCTCTCCCGCCTCAAGCCATTCGACTGGAGACCGAAATCGCCTACCATACAACGCCTCATAAAGAGCCATCTGGATGCTCGATTGATAACTGTTGTTGTAGGCAAACTCCGCTAAGGGCAAGAATTGATCCCATGATCCACCAAAGTCGATGACACACGCTCGCAACATATCCTCCAAAATCTGAATAGTGCGCTCGGACTGCCCGTCCGTCTGAGGATGAAATGCTGTGCTTAACTCAATCTGTGTGCCCAACTCTCGCTGAAATACTCTCCAGAAATGGGAGGTAAACTGAGTACCTCGGTCTGATATAATGGATAGGGGCACACCATGCAATCTGACAATCTCTCTCATATATATCTTTGCAAACTTCCTCCGCTGAATACGAAATCGACACAGGAAAGAAATGTGCCGACTTGGTCAGCCTATCCATAACAGCCCACACTGCATCAACCATCCTCTGAGTCCGTGGAAGCCCAACTACAAAATCCATCGTGATACGCTCCCACTTCCACTCGGGAAGATGAATCTGCCACATCAAACCACCGTGTCTCTGGTGCTCACACTTAACCTACTGACAATTCAATCACCGAGCTACATAAGCTACAATATCCTTCTTCATGCTACGCCACCAATAATGTTTCCGCAAGTCCTGGTACATCTTTGCGGAGCCCGGATGAATGGAATACCAGGAACTATGGGCCTCCTATAGTATCAACTCACGAATTCCATCCACATTGGGTACACAAATACGACCCTGCATCCTCAAAACTCCTTCGGGATCAACTGTGACCTGCTTGGCACGTCCGTGCCGAACCGTATCTCTAAGAGCACATAAACAACGATCATCATACTGCCTGGCACGAATACGATCATACAATGAAGAACGAGCGACTGTAAGGTCCAAAACACTGCCACCCTCAGAAACCTCCAACCTCAAAAATCGGTTGGCTAACGCCTGAACATCCAAAGCAAGAGGTCGCTCTCCAACTGATAAATAGGCAAGACTACCCATGCTAACTGACTTCCGGCTCAAAGAATCGGCCACCACATTGGCCTTCCCCTGATTATAGAGAATAGTAATATCATAATCCTTCAGCAACTCTAACCACCTTCTCTTCCTCATGTTCAACTCCTTTTGCTTAAAGACATATTGCAAACTCTTGTGATCAGTGAATACCTCACACGGTACCCCATACAAATAGTGCCTCAAAATATTCAAGGCATGAACAATAGATGCAAGATCCAAGTCGTGAACTGGATAATTCTTCTCATGAATCATCAACTGGCGAGAAGCATAGGCTATAACCTTGCCGTCCTGCATCAACACTGCACCAAGCCCAACCCGTGAAGCATTACAATACACGGTATACGGTCCTGAACCTGAGGGCAATACTAACACTGGTGTCGTGGTCAAGGCTTTCTTGAGCTTCTGAAAGCTCGCCTCACACTCATCAGACCACCTGAACTGAGCACACTTCTGGGTCAACCTGGTCATCGGGGCTGCAATAGATGAAAAGCCCTCCATAAATCGGCGATAGTAACCTGCTAAGCCCAAGAAACTCCGAATCTCTGTAGCTGAAGTGGGCCTAGGCCAATCTCTAACTGCTGAAATCTTCTTGGGATCCACCTGAATACCCTCTGATGAAACCACATGGCCTAGAAATGCCACTGAACCCAGCCAAAACTCACACTTTGAGAACTTGGCATACAATTGACTATCCCTCAGATTCTGGAGGACGACTCTAAGGTGTTGCTCATGCTCCTCTCGGCTGCGAGAGTATATCAAAATATCATCAATGAAAACAATAACGAATGAGTCCAAATAAGGCCTGAACACTCGGTTCATCAACTCCATGAATACAGCAGGGGCATTAGTCAACCCAAAAGACATCACCAAAAACTCATAGTGCCCATAACGAGTGCGAAAAGTTGTCTTAGGGACATCAGAAGCCCTAATCCTCGGCTGATGATACCCAGATCTCAAGTCTATCTTGGAGAACATCGTAGCACCCTGAAGCTGATCAAATAAGTCATCAATCCTCGGCAAAGGATACTTGTTCTTAATAGTAACCTTATTCAACTGTCGGTAGTCAATACACATCCTCATTGAGCCATATTTCTTTTTCACGAACAACACTGGAGCACCCCACGGAGAAACACTAGGCCTGATGAAGCCTTTATCCAACAAATCCTACAATTGCTCCTTCAATTTCTTCAACTCTGGCGGAGCCATACGATACGAGGGAGTGGAAATGGGTTGAGTGCCCTCAATTACCTCAATAAAAAAGTCAATATCCCTGTCGGATGGCATGCCCGGCAGGTCAGCAGGGAATACCTCTGGAAATTCACGAACCACAGGTACAGCCTCTATAGAAGGAGCCTCAGCACTAGAATCACGAACATAGGCCAGATAGGCCAAACAACCCTTCTCGACCATGCGCCGAGCCTTCATTTAAGAAACAACTCTACCAGAAGAATGACTAGGGGTTCCCCTCCACTAGAAACGAGGTACCCCTGGCAAGGCCAGGGTCACTGTCTTGGCATGACAACCCAGAATAGCATAATAGGGTGATAACCAATCCATCCCCAATATGACATCAAAGTCAACCATATCAAGGAGCAAAAGATCAACCTGAGTCTCCAGACCACCAATAACTACTACACAAGCACGGTAGACTCGATCTACCACTATAAAATCACCCACCGGTGTAGACACATGCACAACATCACTCAATGAATCACGGGGCATGCTCAAATAAGGGGAAAAATATGAAGACACATAGGCGAATGTAGAACCCGGATAAAATAACACTGAAGCCTCTCGGCTGCAAACTAAAACCGTACCTGTAATAACTGCATCAGAAGCCTCAGCATCAGGACGAGCAAGAAAAGCATAACACCGGGGCTGAGCCCCTCCAATCTGAACATCCCTGGGTCTACTTGCTGCAATTTGGCCTCTACCCCTCGTGGCCTGTGATCCACCTCTATGAACCTGACCACCACCTCTGGCACCTCGACCACCACCCCTAGATGGCTGTGGGGGTAAGGATGCACCTGCTGCGGGAACCAAGGCACGGGAACCCTGATACTGGGGTCCACTTGAAGCTCGGGGGCAATATCTGGCAATGTGCCCCGGAATACCACAAATATAACAAGATCTCTACTGCTGTGGCTAATGACTCGGGAACTGGCCCTGCGACCCTGATAACCACCCTGGTAACTCTGAAGTGGCTGTGCACTGATAGGTGCTGGTGGTGCACTAACAGGAGCTGGCGGTGCACGGGGAGATACCTGAAGTGCTGACTGAAAAGGTCGGGGTGGATGACCCCTACTGAAAGAATCCCTACCTCCTGATGAGGCTCCACTGAATCTACCAAAGTGATGGGGCCTCTTGTCAGCCCCCTGACCACCTCCCTGTGACAAAATAATCTCAATCCTCCTGGCTACATCAGCGGCATCCTAGAATGAAATATCAGTACTCGACTCCCTGGCCATCTGGAGTCGTATAGGCTAGGCCAATACCTCAATGAACCTCCGGACCCTCTTCCGATCAGTGGGGAGTATCATCAATGCATGCCTTGCTAGAGCGATGAACCTGGTCTTGTACCGAGTAACAGACATAGATCCCTGCTGGAGGCGCTCAAACTGCCTCCTAAGATCCTCTCGCTGAGTAATGGGAAGGAACTTCCCCAAAAATACCTCTGTGAACTGAGCCCAAGTCAATGGTGCAGACCCAGTTGGTCTGGCTAAGCAGTAGTCCCTCCACCAAGTCTTGGTTGCCCCCGATAGTCGAAAAGTAGCGAAGTCAACTCCATTGGACTCCACTATGCCCATGTTCGAAGAACCTCATGACAATTGTCCAAGTAATCCTGTGGATCCTCTGACGGTGCACCAGCAAAAGTAGCCGTGAATAACTTGGTGAACCGATCTAGCCTCCACAGAGCATCCGCTGAAATAGCTTCCCCCTCGGCTGCCGGTGCTACGATACCCGGCTGAGCCACCCCAGCTGTCTGAGGTGCTGGAGTCTGAAACTGAGTGGCAACCTGCTCTAGGGTACGAATAACAAGAGTCTGGGTCCCTCCCGTAGCCTGAGAACCAGCTGGTGCAGTAGGAAGAAGACCGGCCTGAGACACACTCTCCATGAGTCCCACTAAGCGGACTAGAGCGTCCTGAAGCACCGGGGTAGCAATGAACCCCTCTGGGACCTGAGCTGGTCCAACTGGGACTGTCTGAGCAGGGACCTCACCGGCATAGTCTACCTGTGGGTCCTAGACTGGAGCTGCTGCTCTAGCTCTGCCTCAGCCTCTAGCACGGCCTCGGCACCTCGTCGGAGCTGCAATAGGAACGATCGATGAGGAAGCACGCGTTCTCGCCATCTGCGAGAGAGTAATTAGAGACTCAATTAGTATTTCGAATTCAATTGGCACGACAGAGAATAAAAGAGGTGAAGTTATTCCTAACTTTGCAGCCTCTGAGGGATAAATACACACGTCTCTGTACCGATCCCTCAGACTCTACCAAGTTGTCCGTGAGTTGTGAGACCTAAGCAACCTAGTGCTCTGATACCAACTTGTCACGACCCGAAATCCCACCTTCGGGCCATGACTGTGTCTAATGTTGAACCCGCTAGACAAGCCAATGCGCACAGCTAAACCCTCGTAATAACACCAATTTAACAGTATTTAACGGAAACACTTTATAGTTATAAACAACGGAAATGATAAATGATTCAAAAGATACATGAAATAGTAAATACAAACGTCGCTTAATGCTCCAAAACCGGGAGTCACAACTTCACGAACTGTCTATTGAACGCTAAATACAAAGTCTGAAAGAAAATACATAATTGTCTCTGGAACTAGAGAATAAGACAAGACAATATGAGTTCTAAGGATAAGAGAGATGCCAAGGCCCACGAACGCCAGCAGGTATACCTTGAAGCCTCGGTGGTGGACTGAAGGAGACACCCTCAACGCTGTCCACAGGTTCCGAGTGCGGGATCTGCACAACATTAAGAAGTGCAGTGTAGTATCAGTACAACCGACCCCATGTACTGAGTAAGTGCCGAGCCTAACCTCAGCCGAAGTAGTGATGAGGCTAGACTTGACAACAACGTTCACCTATCCTATTCTACAACAAATAACATGGAAAACAAGGCAAGAAATAGAAAGACAAGTAGAGGGATACGGGAACAGTTAATGGGGTAGCAAGTGAGCGATAAGGCAATTGATTAAACACATAGGAGAAAGTAAGAGAGTAAGTTAACAAGAAGTACTAACATAACAAGTATAAATGTAAGCAATGTAAATAATGGCAAGGCATCACCCTTCGTGCTTTTAATCTCTTCCTCACAATGCGATGTATGATGTGAATTAGTATAAATCATGGCACGACATCACCCTTCGTGCTTTTACTCTCTTCCTCACAATGCAATGTACAATGTAAGGCAATATGAATCATGGCACGGCATTACCCTTCGTGCTTATAATCAATGTAAATTGTGGCACGACATTAACCTTCGTGCTTATAATTAATGTAATTCATGGCACGACATTAACCGTCGTGCTTATAATCAATGTAAATCATGGCACGACATCACCCTTCGTGCTTTACCCTCTTTCTCACTATGCAATGTATGGTGTGATCAATGTATATCATGACACGGCATCACCCTTCGTGCTTTACACTCTTCCTCACCAAAACAATGGCAAATATCAATGGTAAGGAATGCAGCATAGTGGAAATATAGTTCAAAATCACCCGGCAAGGGGAAAGCATCAATCAATATCACAACAATTGCCCGGCAAGGGTCTCAGCTATAACCAATCTCTTCAATATATATATATCCTCAACAAATGGGTTCTCAAGCGAACCAATACATCATGAGTTCATCGACCAAGTCTTCCAGCAACAAACAACTCCCAAGTAGAGACATTTTCATAACATAATGAATTATGGAAGTAGCAACAAGGTTTCTATTAGAAATAGACTCACGGGCATGCAAGACACACAATGTATAGGTACTCGTCACTTCACCTATTCATTGGACATGATAAACACTTAGCACATAGCATACAATACTTATTCGCTCACCAAAGTTAGGCAAGACACTTACCTCGGGTCCAAAAATATCAATCAAGCCTCTAATACCGCCTTTCCTTTAGAATCCGACTCCGAAACGATAATATCTAGGCATAATTAACTCAATAATATCAATAACGACTCATTATCACAGTCCCATAGCCTAATTATACAATTCCTAGCATTCTTCCAAAAATACCAAAATTTGACGCCGGGCCCGCTTGGTCCAAACACGAGGCTCGGACCAAAACCCGATCACCCATACCCCCCACGAGTTCAAATATATGATTTGTTTTGAAATCCGACCCCAAATTGAGGTTGAATAACCCAAAATTCCCAAAAACCTAACTCTACCCAAAACCCCTAATTTCTACTTTGATTTTAGGATTTTAGGCCTAGATTCTAGTGATTGGGGAAGAGAAGTGGAAGAAATTGATGTTAGAAACACTTACCCAAAAGGTTATTGAGGTAGAATAGCTTGGGGGGTCGTCAATGGGGTCTTGGAGAAGAAGGAATTGATGAAGAAGTGGAAATCCTGAAATAACATTCTATTTTGACTTAAGGAAATAACTGGGCGATTTTGTTCTCTGCGATCGCGGAAGAGGGGCTGCGATCGCAGAGCTATAGGAATCCCTACTATGCGACCGCAGACGGAAGGCTGCGATCGCGGAAGGTCAACTCCACAGACCTCTGCGATCGCGTAGGAAAAGACACGACCGCAGAGAAGAACCACCTCGCCCCCACCCAATTCCCCTGGTACACTACGCGATCGCGAAGAAGGAATGTGATCGCAGAACATCTGGGCTCCCTACACTGCGATCGCGGACCCATCCATGCGATCGCAGAGGACATCAGACCCCCTCCCCATTCAACTCTATGCAATCGCGGAGCTAGACCTGCGATCGCACTGAACAACACCAGACACCAGATGTGGACTTCTACACCAGAAATTCTAGGTCCTTTTTCCACCCCGTTAGCTACCCGAAACTCACCCAAGCCCTCGGGACTCAAAACCAAAAACACAAGCGACTCTCAAATCATCCTACATACTTATTCAAGCTTTTAAATCACCAAAATATCATCAAAATCAATGGATTAAACCCCAAAACTCATAAAATTTCCTTAAAACTTCATAAAGCTTAATTATTCCGATTTTGATCCTAATCACGTCATTTCAAGTCCGTTTTACACCAAATTTCACAGATAAGTCACATAACATATATTAAACCTATTCTGGGCTTCGGAACCATAATACGGGCCCGGTAACATGGTTTTCACACCAATTATCATTTTCAAAAACCTTTATTAATTTCAGAAAATAATTTTCTTTAAAAATTCATTTCTCGGGCTTGGGACCTCGGAATTTGATTCCGGGCATACGCCCAAGTCCCGTATTTTCCTACGGACCCTCCGGGACCATTAAATCACGGGTCCAGGTCCGTTTACCAAAAATGTTGACCAAAGTCAACTTTATTCCACTAATTATTATAAATTCTATTTTTCATCAAGTTCTCACATAAGAGCTTTCCGGCTACACGCCCGGTCTACGCACGCATATCGAACTAAGATTAACGGAGGATTTTGGGGCTTCGGAACACAAATTTAGCTAAATTATCAAAGGATGGCCTTTTGGGTCATCGCAACACAATAGGGTAAAATCATAGAAAACTCAGAACGTTCACGAGGAACAAGCATTCATACAGATTAAATGAACATATCATCAAAGAGAGACTCAGAGTCCAGGATTGAGACCAAGAAACTTAGGGTTTTCAACATAATAAGTCGAATGAAATGGGAATAATTTAATAACCTTTGAAACATGGTAAAAATCACAAAATAACATGGAAAATCAGAAGGAGAATCGTTTTTGAGAAGGGGTTAAGAAACCCTAATTTTGAAGATGAAGAGTCTTTTTAGGATAATCGGAAAATCTTTAAGGAAAATAATAGAATAACTCATAATGCGCCCGAATATATTACACATTTAAGAAAATCAGGGGCTAGTAGTTAGGGTTTCCGAGAGACAACCCAAAGGGAAATAGAAACAGCCTAGATACCACATGTTCTAGCCGGAGATGGTAGATTTTTACTGAGACGGCCATGGACGGCCGAAGAATGACATGAAAACCCATGGGAGGTGAGTGAACCGCGATCAGGGATTCCCTTGAAGGCCTCAAGGTAGCAGTAACCCGATAAAGGAAGAGGGTCATGAGGCTGGGAGGGTGGTGAGACCACCATGATCTCCGGCAAAGCGACGACAGGTGAGAGCTTAGGTTAGTAGAGAGAGTTGAGAGAGATGAGAGATGTAACGGCGGAGAGAGTGAGAGGGAAATGAGAGGGGGGAAGGGGTAGTCTTTAGGGATTAATTAAGGAAAGGGGGGATCCGGACCGTTGATCAAAATTGATCAACGACCAGGATTAAATCAAGCATTGGGTCGGGTGAATAGGGTATTGGGCCTGAGGTCTTTGGGCCATTTTTAATTAGGTTGGGATCAGATTAATTTAGGCTATAATTGAAATACAAGTGGACATTTGTTAAATACCTAATAAAATTAAATAAAGCAATTTATAAGATAGCTAATAATTGTAAAAAATGAATTTCATGCATAGAAAATAGTTAAAAATGATTACTTAGTATTAAAAACTACAAATGATTAATTTCTGGATAAAAAATAGTATAAAATCATATGATTGGGCTATAATTGCAAAGTTATTGCAATTATAGCCAGAAGGTGCCGATTTGGCTTGTTGTGACATAATTTGGCCTCAATAGGACCCTAAATAATTAATGAAACCAAGAAATGCTTTTGAAATTATTTTTAATGCAATCTTATAATTATTTATTGAAAATAAAATGTTGAATAATTTAATAAAATTATGGAAAAATATCAACTGCCATTGATACATGATTTTGTAGCTATATATGCAATTTTAAAATATTTTGAGAAAAAATTGGGTATCAACAACGTCTTGGTCTTTGATGAAAATATTTAGGGTTAGGAGTTCCCTTGGGGTTAAAAATGCGAGATTGGATTCAGATCGTTGGATCATTTGATAAACAGGCCTGAGTTTTAGGGAGATAAGGATTTTATAAAATGCAAAAAATTCTAAAATCGACAATTGTTGGATCTCTCTGATATCACGGCGGTGATTAAGTGTTCTAAAATTAAAGAAAAATAGGAAAATAAGGATGAAACGCGAACATTTGATGAGATTGATCAACGATCTTGATCCATTGTGCTTTGTTTGTGAGTGAGGGAGACGAGTGATGTGGCAAGCACTGATTGGTTTAGGGTGAGGGACGCGGATCGCCATAGTGGATTAGAGGGTCGTTTGGACTGGTTGTTTTTTCCGGATTGGGCTTTGCCTTTTAACACCTTTTGAATTTAATTTAAATAAACTTAATTATTTTTCAATAAAATGTAGTAGAAGTTATGATCATCAAATATACTAATAATTATTATAATTAATTATTTACAAAATACTTTATCTAATACTAATTTTGAACATAATAATCTAACTAATCAAAATTTGAGAAATAATTAATTAAATTAATTATAAAGCCTAGGTGGTGTATTTTAGAAATTGCCTTAATGATAATAAAATGGTAAGTATATTTTTAATTATATAATGTTAATACTACGTTATTAATGTCAAAACTAATACTTAATCACTTTGTAAACTAGGTATTTATTGATCAAAAATACTTTCAAAACATTCATTAAATATTTAAGTATAAATAAATTAATTTTAAAAGGGAGGGTCAAAATTGGCCGTCAACAACACCAGAGCTGGAAGGACACCAACTGACTTCAGACCATCCAATCTCATCTGAAACACGTCGCAAACTCACACGAGCCCCTCGGGTTCCAACCAAACATGAACACAAGTGTGATAACATCATACAAACTCGTTCGCGCAATCAAATCATCAAAATAACATCTAAAAATACAAATCAACCCTCAAATAGAATGAAATTTCAAAGGAAACTCAAGAATAACGAGAATCACATCTATGCGTCTGAATCATGTCAAACCAACACCGAATTGTACTACATTTTGCAGTCATGTTTCAAATAGTAATACGGACTTATACCAAGGTTCAACATCAAAATGCAAATCCGACAGCCATGAAGGCAACTTACAGTCAAACTTAGGAAATTTCTAAAATTTCAAAAAACTAGCTTTCAGCAAAATGAGTCAAATCAACCAAGGGACCTCCGATCCAAGGTTGTTTTCACAAAATGTCGACCGTAGTCAACCCAAGTTATTTTTAAAGACAAAAACCATATTATCTTCAAATTTTTACATAAAAGCTTTTCAAGAAGCGACACGGACCACGAACGCAAACAAAGAAACATCAAACAAAGCTAATGGAGGTCTCGGAAAGCGAAAATAAGGACTAGTACTCACAACGACCTATCGGGTCGTCACATTCTCCACCTATAAAAGAAAAGTTTGTCCTCGAATGGACATAGAAAAGTACTTGGACTGGAGAAAGGTGGGTGTATCTATGTCACAACCCAATTTATCCTAAATGCCATGATGGTGCCCAACGCTACCGCTAGACAAGCCAACAGTGAACTAACTCTGTGATATATTCTTTAAAAATTTGAAATAGTTGATTTTTTTAATTATTCCAAAATCAAGAAGTGAAAAAGTAAGTAAAATGAGAAAGTAAACAATTTTAAAAGCAATGGGATGAAGTAACTACTGAAAAACCAACAAGTGTCTACTAGCATAAATCACCAAGACCTGGAGTCACAAGTGTATGAGCTACTAGTAGAATATGCAAAAGAGTACTACACTACTGTCTAAAATGAAATAGATAGTAAATAAAGCAAAAGAAAGGCTTCGACTGCTGCAGAACGGGCTCCGAAGGCAGCTCACCGCTTAGTCTCATAGTAATCAAGGATGCGCGCCGGTTTGATATGCAGATGCACCTGCCTCAGATTCTGCACAATTAGTGCAGAAGTGTAGTGTGAGTACATAAACAACATGTACCGAGTAAGTATCCAGTCTAAGCTCGAAGATGTAGTGACTAGGTGTCGACTCCGACACTTACTATGGGCTAAAAATAAAATAGTGAAATTATAACTAAGCATGGACTATATAAATACAAATGAACACGCAATAACAAGAATAAATGAACGATTCTTTCACTAATAGTAAGTCCCAATTAATTTCCATCATTTAACAAATTAATCTCTCAAGCCAATGAAACAATATCAATTATAGTTGGGCCTCAAGAGTTACTAAGCACGAATTATGCCGAGGTCGTATGGCCTAATCCAACATACAAATATATAAATTGTGCATTGCCAAATATCGAACAATACGAACCATAGATGCATCTATTCTATTACCGAGGCGTTCAACCCGCTCCACAAGAAGAGAAAATACTTTATAAACAAGCGATTCAACGATTATTAAAAGATTAATATTCAAGGAAACTTCAATTCTCATTAACAGTCAAGTGACCTGTCCAAAACTCAAGTAAATGAAATTTGACCTTTTACAATTCCTTTATCAAGTTCCGATATGATTTAGGCATTTAAATTAGCAAGTACAGTGCAAATATCGCAAGAAGCACATGATTTGAGTCCTAAGCTACCTCGACATAAGCATAATCAGTAGCTGCGTATAGACTTTCATCACCTCGTGCATACGTAGCCCCCACAAAGAGGAGCACATATTAAATCTATCCACCTATGAGGTTAATTCTCTCTTACAAGGTTAGAAAAAAGACTTACCTCATCTTAAAAGTCTACGTTCCGGTCCACAATTGTGCTTAAACCCTCAATTAGGTTCCAAACAACTCGAAACTAGTCAAATATTATATAAAATAGTCAATACATGTTCAAAAATTCATATCCCAACTATGAAAGCGATTACCCAACCCAAATTGAAGAATTCCTAAAATTCACCCCGGGCCCACGTGCCCGAATTCCAGAAATATTTGAAGAAAGTTGTTACCCATAACCTCATGAACTCAAATATATGATTTTCACCCCCATTCCATAATCATTTTTGTCGTCAAAATCCCATTTTTATTAGAACCATAGGTTTTACTCAAAAATCCCATAAATCCCACCATTTTCCATGTTTAATCTACTTATGCTTCATGTATTTAGCCAAAGAATCGATAAGGATCACTTACCCCTTGATGTTGATGGAACCCCTCTCAAAACTCCACTCAAAATCGTCCAAGACCATGTGGGAAATGAGGGAAATAAAGCTAAGTCCCGAATTAAAAGTTGTTGCAAGGGTCGCAGATGTCGCATTTGCGACACTTTGTTCGCAAAAGCGAAAAGCAAAGTCAACAAGAAGGTTGAAAATGTGAAGGCTGGCCATTTTTGCCTTTGTCTCAAGTGTGACCAAAATCATCGCAAATGCGGAGAGGGGTAGTTCGCAAAAGCCGCATAAACTTTGAAATTGCGAACTCCACAGTGCCTTCCCATATTCGCAAATGGGGAGGTTCTTCGCATATGCAATCTCGCAAATGCGATCAAATCTTCACATTGGCATGACCTGCAACACCAGCCTAGAAACAAGAAAAAGAACTAAAGTCCTTCCCCCCTCCGAACGCGTCCAAAACTCACCCGAGCCCTCGAGGCTCCACATTTATCGTCTACACAAGTATTAAAACATCACATGAACTCACTCGCACGATCGAAACACCGAAATAAAATCTAAAATCACGGATCAGACGCCAAAACGCATAGATTAACTACTCATGAAACTCAAAAACTTCTAAAATACTTCTGCATGTCCGATTTCCTATCAAATCAACTCGGAATAACGCCAAGTTCTGCGTACAAGTCATAAATGAAATTACGAAACTATTTCTGGTCTCAGAATCCTAATTGGACCTCGATAGCACCAAAACCTAATCCAAATCAAATTTAAAGAACTTTAAATGCTTCAAAGAGCCAACTTTCACTATTAGGCACCGAAACTCTCCCGGGTCATCCAAAACCCGATCCGAACATACGCCTAAATCCGAAATCATCATATGAACCTATTAGAACCGTCAAATCACGATTCCATGTTCATTCACTCAAAACGTTGATAAAAGTCAAGCTTAGCCTTTTAAAGCCAAACCACGGTACCAAGTGTTCTGTTTTCAACACGAACCCTTCCAAATCCCGAACCGACCATCCCAATAAAATAGTAAAAGCACATACGAGGAGTCTTATTTAGAGGAATAGGGTGCTAAAAAGAAAAACGACCGGTTAAATTGTTACATTCTCCACGTCTTTAACAAATGTTCGTCCTCGAATGGGTCTATAATCATACTTGGAGTGCTGAATTAGTGTGGATATCTACTCCGCATGTCCTCCTCGGACTCCCAAGTTTCCTCCTCGACAAGTTGGCCCCTTCGTTGAACCTATACCACGGAATCCTCTTGGACCTCAACTAGCGAACATGCCTATCAACAATGGAAACAGGATCCTCCTTATAACCCAGGCTCTCATCTAAATGAATCGTGCTAAAATCTAACACATGTGACATGTGGGCTTGATACCTCCGGTGCATAGACACGTGGAAAATTGGTTGAACTCCCGATAAACCGGGAAGCAAAGCAAGCTCATAGGAAACATCCTCAACTCGCCTCAACACCTCAAATGGGCCTATAAACCTTGAGCTCAACTTGCCCTTCTTCCCGAACCTCATGATCCCCTTCTGCGGCAAGACCTTCAAGAGAACCTTCTCGCCCACCATAAATGATAAATCACACGTCTTCTGATCCGCGTAACTCTTTTATCTGGACTATGTTATGCGAAGTCGCTCCTGAATCAACTTTACCTTTTCCAAGGCATCCTTCACCAAATCAGTACCATATAACTTAGCCTCGTCGGGCTCAAACCATCCGATGGGAGAAAGACATTGCCAACTATATAAAACCTAAAATGGAGCTATTTCGATGTTGGACTGATAATTGTTGTTGTAAGCAAACCCGGTCAAAGGAAAGAATCAATCCCACTGCCCTCCAAAGTCAATCATGCACGCTCTGAGCATGTCCTCCAAGATATGAATTGTCCGCTCCAATTTCTCGTCGGTCTGTGGGCTATGCTGAGCACTACACGAGTCCCCAACTCACTCTGTACTGCCCTCAAGAAATGCGAAGTAAACTGAGGGCCTCTATCTGATATGATGGAAACATGTATACCATGCAACCGAACTATCTGCTCGAGTAGTCCACCTGGCCTCTGATGCTCATACTGTCGACAATGATGAAAACTGCATCAAACTTCCGCAAGGTCCGCGACAACCCAACTACGAAATCCATGGTAATGAGCTTTCATTTCCACTCAAGTATAGTAATCTGCTGGAGTAGTCCACCTGGCCTTTGATGCTCATACTTAACCTACTGGCAATTTAGACACCTTGCAACATACTCAACTATGTCCTTCTTCATCCGCCGCCACCCATAATGCTGCCTCAAGTCGTGATACATCTTCGTGGCACCTGGATGAATAGAATACCAAGAACTGTGTGCAACCTCTAGAATGCTCTCCCTCAAGCCATCAACATTAGGAACACATAGGCGACCCTATAGTCGGATAACACCATTCTTACCAAAAGTAACCTCCTTGGCACCACCCTATAGTACCGTCTCTCTAAGAACCAATAAGAGCTAATTGTTATACTGTCGAGCCATGATCTGTTCCAATAGTGTAGATTGGGCAACAACACATGCAAGAACTCAGTTGGGATATGAAATATCCAACCACACAAATTTATTATCCAAGAACTGAATGTCTAAAGCTAATCGCCTTTCCTTTGCTGTAATGATTGCCAAGCTAGCCATACTCTCTGCCTTTCTGCTCAAGGCATCCGTAATTATATTTGCCTTGCCCAACTGATAAAGAATAGTAATATCATAGTCCTTTAGTAACTGAAGCCACCTGCGCTGCCTCAAATTGAGATCTCTTTACTTGAACAAATGCTGCAAGCTGCGAGTATCTGTGTAAGCCTCACAGGACACCCCATAAAGATAATGCCTCCAGATCTTAAGAGCATGAACAATAGCGGCTAACTCCAAATCGTGTACGGGATAATTCTTCCCATGGGGCATCAGCTGACGTGAAGCATATGCAATAACTAGCCTCTCCCGCATCAATACACAACCCAAACCAGTGAGTGAAGTGTCGCAATACACAGTATACATCCCCAAACCAGAAATCAACACTAGAATCAGTGTCGTAGTCAAAGCCGTCTTGAGCTTCTGGAAGCTAATCTATAATCATCGGGCTAACGGAATGGAGAACCCTTCTGAATCAATCTATTCAAAGGTGTTGCAATAGATGAGAAGCCCTCCACAAACCGGCGATAATAACCTACTAACCCGAAGAAGCTCCTGATCTCACTCATCGTAGTAGGACGAGGCCAACTCTGAACTGCCTCAATCTTCTTGGGATCCATCTTAATACACTCGCTTGATACAACATGCCCCAAGAATGCTACGGAATCTAGCAAAAACTCACACTTGGAGAAATTAGCATATAGCTTCTATACCCGCAAGGTCTGTAGCACTACTCTGAAATGTTGCTCATGCTCCTCCATGCTGCGCGAGTAGATCAAAATATCATCATCGAAGACAATGATGAACGAATCAATATATGGCCTAAACACCTAGTGCCTCAAATCTATAAACGCTACTGGGGCATTTGTCAGACCGAAGGACATCACTAGAAACTCATAATGGTCATACCTAGTCCGGAAAGTAGTCTTCGAAACATTCAAATCCCAAATCTTGAACTAATGGTACCCCGATCTCAAATCAATCTTAGAGAACACCCCGACACCCTGTAACTGGTCAAATAAATCATCAATCTATGGAAATAGGTGCTTGTTCTTGATGGTAACTTTGTTCAACTGGCGGTAATCAATGCACATCTGCATAGTTTAATCCTTATTCTTCACAAATAACACTGGTTCACCCCAAGGTGATACACTCGGCCTGACAAGCCCCTTTGCTAGCAACTCCTCAAGTTGTTCCTTCAACTCTTTCGGAGTCATACGATATGGTGGGATAGATATATGGTGGGTACCTGGAGCCAAATCAATGCAAACGATCTGGTGGCATGCTTGGAAGATCGGAAGAAAATACATCGGAGAACTCCTGGACTACGGGTAGTGAATCAATCATCGAAGTCTTTGCGGTAGTATCCCAAACGTAGGCTAGATAAGCCAAATAACCATTCTCGACCATGTGTCGTGCCTTCATAAAAAATATGATCCAACTAGGTGTGCTGACAGACGAACCCTTCCACTCCAACCTAGGCAACTCTGGCATCGCCAAGGTAACATTCTTGGCATGGCAAGCAAGGATGGTGTGATATGGAGATAACCAGTCCATGCCCAGGATGACCTCAAAGTCGTTCATATCAAGCAGCAGAAGATCTGCTCTAGTCTCATATCCACAGAATGGAACAATAGATGACCGATAAACCGGATCCACAATAACGGAATCGCCCACGGGAATGGACACATAAATAGGAGTACCAAGGGACTCAAGAGGAATATACAAGAAATGAACAAACAGGGATGACACATATGAATTGGTAGGCCCTGGATCAAATAATACCAAAGCCTCTCTATCGCAGACAAAAATAATACATGTGATCACGATTTTAGAGGCCACTACATATGGTTTGGTCGAGAAAGCATAGAATCTAGCTGGAGCACCACCTGCCTGGACTCCACCTCTAAGACGACCCCTACACACCTGCCATCCGCTTATAGGTGGACGGACGACTGGTGCGGCTGCTGGTTCTGTAATCATAGGCTTAGAACCCTTCGGTACTGCCTTGCCCCTAAGCTTGGGGCAGAACCTCCGCACGTGGCTGGAATCTCCGCACTCGAAACAACCTCTCGGTACGAAGGGTTGATAACCAGTAGTCTGAACCTAATGTACTGAATATCCACTTGAGGAACCTTGAATAGCTGGTGGGCAGTAGGAACTCTCCGGCGTGGCACTGAAATAAGGTAAAATTAAAGCACCCCGAGGAGGCGGTAGTGTTGGATATGTGGGAGTGATAGGCTGACCTCTCTTAAATTGACCTTTGCCCCCAGATGGAGCACCACTGAACCCTCCAGAATAACGAAACCGCTTGTCCTACGACATATACTCTCGCCCCCCCCTGATGATAACCCTCAATCCTCTGAGTTCTCTCCACAACTAGCTGGTAAGAAGTACCCATCTCAACCTCTCGAGCCATAAAGGCTTGAATGCTGGAGTGCAACCCCGCAACAAACATCTGCACTCTCTCCGCCTCAGTAGGAAGTATCATAAGTGCACAGCGAGAGAAATTAGAGAACCTCGCCTCATAATCGGTCACTGACATTTGACACTCCTGGAGCTACTCAAACTCAAACCGCAACTTTTCCTTCTGGGAGACTGCCATCATCTACGAGCCCTTCCCTCCAACTGGAAAGTAGTAAAATCCCCCCCTCCCCCCCTCCCCCCNAATGAAGTCCTGGGGGTCCTCATGTCGCTCACCCCCGAAGATAGAAAGGTGTAGCGTAGTCCATCTGTGCAATAGCTTCTACGGCTCACCAACAGCAACTAGTTTGGGCTCATGTACGACTGCTTCCACTAGCTGGACTACGCCCACGGGTAGTGTGCCCAGGGTATGATATACAACTGCTGCATGTCCAGGATCCTGAGCAGTATGGTTCTGTGCTCCTTCTCCAACTTTAGATGTGGTTGGGTCTGCTGGAAATAAACCAACCTAGGTCATAATATCCATGATCCATAGCATACGACCCATAACCACCTTAAAACCTTGTGCTGGCATGAAATCTATCGGGGCTGGCTCTGCTGCAGGAACCTCGCCTTGCTTCTCAATAATTGGATCCTGTACTAGATACGCTGGTGGTATAGCTGGGGCGACCCTAGGATGTCCTCGTCCCCTACCTCGCGTTGATGCCCTTCTCCGGCCTCTGCCTCGGCTTCTAGAGACAGGGGGAGAACCTCCTCCCGGGTTCAGAACATCCGTCGTGCGCGTTCTCACCATCTGTGAGAGAATAAGAGAAAGGCGCTTAATATAACATCGACTGCACGATAGGATAAGAAGAAAGAGCAATTTCCTAAAACTCGACAGCCTCTCGAAGATAAGTACGGACGTCTCCGCACAAATCTATTAGGCCTGCTCATAACTTGTGATACCTATGTGAACCTAGTGCTCTGATACCATGTTTTCACGACCCAACTTCTCTTACAGGACATGATGGATCCCAACGCTACCTCTAGGCAAACCAACAGTGAACTAACTCTTTGATCTTTTCCTTATAAAATTGAAATAGTTTATTTTCTTTAATTATTCCGAAATCAAGAAGTGAAAAGTTAGTAAAATGAGAAAGTAAACAATTTTAAAAGTAATGGGATGAAGTGATTACTCAAAAACCAACAAGTGTCTACTATTAGAAATCTCCAAGACCTGGTGTCACAAGTGTATGAGCTACTAGTAGAATATCCAAAAGAGTACTACACTACTGTCTGAATTGAAATAGATAGAAATCAAAGAAAAAGAAAGACTTCGGCTGCTGTAGAATGGGCTCGGAAGGCATCTCACCGCTAAGTCTCGTAGTAATCAAGGATCCGCGCCGGATTGATATCAGATGCACCTACCTCAAATCCTGCACGATTAGTGCAGAAGTGTAGAGTGAGTACATAAACAACATGTACCTAGTAAGTATCTAGTCTAATCTCAAAGATGTAGTGACGAGGGGTCAAGTCCGACAATTACTATGGGAGAACATTAAAATAATGGAATTATAGCTAAGCATGCACTATATAAATACAACTGAACACGCAATAACAAGAATAAATGAACAATTCTTTCACTAATAGTAAGTCCCAATTAATTTCCATCATTTAACAAATTAATCTCTCAAACCAATGAAACAATATCAATTATAGTTGGGCCTCAAGAATTATTACCCATGAATTATGCCGAGGTTGTACGATCCGATCCAACATACAAATAAATAAACTATGCACTGCCGAGGATCGAACAGAACAAAACATAGATGTATCTATTCTATTACTGAGGCAGTCGGCCCGCTCTACAAGAAGAGAAAATACTTTATAAACAATTGATACAACGATTATTAAGAGGATAATATTCAAGAAAACATCAATTCTCATTAACGGTCAAGTGACCCGTCCAAAACTCAAGTAAATGAAATTTGACTGTTTACAATTCTTTTATCAATTTCCTAAATTATTTAAGCATTTAAATTAGCAACTAGGGTGCAAATATCGCAAGTATCACATGATTTGGGTCCTAAGGTGCCCGGACATAAGCATAACCAAAATCTACGTATGGACTCTCGTCACCTCGTGCGTACGTAGCCCCCGCAAAGAGAAGCACATATTAAATCCATCCACCTATGGGGTTAATTCCCTCTTACAAGGTTAGAAAAAGGACTTACCTCATCTTAAAGTCTACGTTCCGGTCCACAATTGTGCTTAAACCCTCAATTAGGTTAAAAACAACTCGAAACTAGTCAAATGTTATATAAAATAGTCAATACATGTTCAAAAGTTCATGTCTAAACTATTAAAGCGAAGTCGCAGTTGCGACAAAATATTCGCAAATGCTAACCTAATCACCTAAATGTCAAGGTCGCAAATGCGACAAAATATTCACAAATGCGACAAGAAGGCTGCAAGTGCAAAGGCTGGTCATTTCTGCCTTGGTCGAAAATGCGACCAAAATCATCGCAAATGCGAAGAGGGGCAGTTCGCAAAAGAGGCAGAAACTTCACAATTGCGAACTCCATAGTGCCTTGCCATCTTCAAAAATGCGGTAGGTTCTTCGAAAATGAAAGCTCACAAATGCGATCAAATCATTACATATGCGAGACCTGCAACACCATCCCAGAAACCAACAAAATCCTTAAGTCCTTTCCCTTTCCGAACGCGTCCAAAACTCACCCAAGCCCTCTGATCTCCACACCAAACGTCCACACAAGTCTAAAAATATCATATAAAATCACTCGCGCAATCCAAACACCGAAATAAAATCTAAAATCACGGATCAGACGCCAAAATGCATGGATTAACTCATGAAACTCAAAAACTTCTAAAATACTTCCGCGTGTCCGATTCCTATCAAATAAAATCGGAATGATTCCAAATTCTGTGTATAGGTCATAAACGACATTACAGAACTATTCCAAGTCTCGGAATCCTGATTGGACCCAATAGAACCAACCTACTCCAAACCAAATTTAAAGGACTTTAAAACCTTTAAAGAGCCAACTTTCACTATTAGGCGCCAAAACGCTACCGGGTCATCCAAAACCTGATCCGAACATACGCCAAGTCTGATATCATCATACAAAACTATTGGAACCGTCAAATTCCAATTCAAAGGTTGTTTACTCAAAATGTTGACCAAAGTCAAACTTAGCCTTTTAAAGCCAAACCATGGAACCAAGTGTTCCGATTTCAACCCGAACCCTTCCAAATCCCGAACTGACCATCCCCATAAAATAGTAAAAGCACATACGGGGAGTCTTATTTAGGGGAAAGGGGTTTGAAAAAGCAAAACGATCGGTTGGGTCATTACATTCTACACCTCTTAAACAAATGCTCGTCCTCGAACGGGTCTAGTATCATACCCGGAGTGCTGAATAAGTGTGGATATCTGCTCTGTATGTCCTCCTTGGACTCCAAGGTCGCCTCCTCGACTAGGTGGCCCCTCCACTGCACCTTTTCCATGGAAATCCTTTTGGACCTCAACTGGCGAATCTTCCTATCAACAGTGGAAACTGGCTCCTCCTCATAACCTCCTTGGCACCACCCTGTAGTATCGTCTCTCTAAGAACCAATAAGACCTAATCGTTATACTGTCGAGCCTTGATCTGTTCCAACAGTGCAGATTGGGAAACAACACATGCAAGAACTCAGTTGGGCTCTGAAATATCCAACCACACAAATTTATTATCCAAGAACTGAATGTCTAAAACTAATTGCCTCTCCTTTGCTGTAATGATTGCCAAGCTAGCCATACTCTCTGCCTTTCTGCTCAAGGCCTCCGTAATTATATTCGCCTTGCCCAACTGATAAAGAATAGTAATATCATAGTCCTTTAGTAACTGAAGCCACCTGCGCTGCCTCAAATTGAGATCTCTTTGCTTGAACAAATGTTGCAAGCTGCGAGGATCTGTGTAAACCTCACAGGACACCCCATAAAGATAATGCCTCCAGATCTTAAGAGCATGAACTATAGCGGCCAACTCCAAATCGTGTACGGGATAATTCTTCCCATGGGGCATCAGTTGACGTGAAGCATATGCAATAACTAGACTCTCCCGCATCAATACACAACCCAAACCAGTAAGTGAAGTGTGGCAATACACAGTATACATCCCCAAACCAGAAATCAACACTAGAATCAGTGTCGTAGTCAAAGCCGTCTTGAGCTTCTGGAAGCTAATCTATAATCATCGGGCTATCAGAATGGAGCACCCTTCTGAATCAATCTATTCAAAGGTGTTGCAATATATGAGAAGCCCTCCACAAACCGGCGATAATAACCTACTAACCCGAAGAAGCTCCTGATCTCACTCGTCATAGTAGAACGAGGCCAACTCTGAACTGCCTCAATCTTCTTGGGATCCATCTTAATACACTCGCTTGATACAACATGCCCCAAGAATTCTACGGAATCTAGCCAAAACTCACACTTGGAGAACTTAGCATATAGCTTTTATACCCGCAAGGTCTATAGCACTACTCTGAAATGTTTCTCATGCTCCTCCATGCTGCGCGAGTAGATCAAAATATCATCATCGAAGACAATGACGAACAAATAAATATATGGCCTAAACACCTAGTTCCTCAAATCTATAACTGCTACTGGGGCATTAGTCAGACCGAAGGACATCACTAGCAACTCATAATGGTCATACCTAGTCCGAAAAGTAGTCTTCGAAACATTCAAATCTCGAATCTTGAACTGATGGTATCCCGATCTCAAATCAATCTTAGAGAACACCCCGACACCCTACAACTGGTCAAATAAATCATCAATCTATGGCAACAGGTGCTTGTTCTTGATGGTAACTTTGTTCAACTGGCGGTAATCAATGCACATCTGCATAGTTTAATCCTTATTCTTTACAAATAACACCGGTTCACCCCAAGGTAATACACTCGGCCTGACAAACCCCTTTGCTAGAAACTCCTCAAGTTGTTCCTTCAAATCTTTCGGAGTCATACAATATGGTGGGATAGATATAGGGTGGGTACCTGGAGCCAAATCAATGCAAACGATCTGGTGGCATGCTTGGAAGATCGGAAGGAAATACATCGGAGAACTCCTGGACTACGGGTAGTGAATCAATCATCGAAGTCTTTGCGGTAGTATCCCGAACGTAGGATAGATAAGCCAAATAACCCCTCTCGACCATGCGTCGAGCCTTCATAAAAAATATGATCCAACTAGGTGTGCTGACAGACGAACCCTTCCACTCCAACCTATGCAACTCTGGCATCGCCAAGGTAACATTCTTGGCATGGCAAGCAAGGATGGCGTGATATGGAGATAACCAGTCCATGCCCAAGATGACCTCAAAGTCGTTCATATCAAGAAGCAGAAGATCTGCTCTAGTCTCATATCCACAAAATGGAACAATAGATGACCGATAAACTGGATCCACAATAACGGAATCGCCCACAGGAGTGGACACATAAATTGGAGTACCAAGGGACTCATGAGGAATATATAAGAAATGAACAAACACGGATGACACATGAATTGGTAGGCCCTGGATCAAATAATACCAAAGCATCTCTATCGCAGACAGAAATAATACATGTGATCACGACATCAGAGGCCACTACATATGGTCTGGTCGAGAAAGCATAGAATCTAGCTGGAGCACCACCTGCCTGCCCTCCACCTCTAAGACGACCCCTACCCACCTGCCATCCGCTTATAGGTGGCCGGACGACTGGTGCGGCGGCTGGTTCTATAATCATAGGCTTAGAACCCTGCGGTACTGGCTTGCCCCTAAGCTTGGGGCAGAACCTCCGCACGTGGCTGTAATCTCCGCACTCGAAACAACCTCTCGGTACGAAGGGTTGATGACCAGTAGTCTGAACCTGATGGACTGAATATCCACTTGAGGAACCTTGAATAGCTGGTGGGCGGTAGGAACTCTCTGGCGTGGCACTGAAATAAGGTAAAATTGGAGCACCCCGAGGAGGCGGTAGTGTTGGATATGTGGGCCAGATAGGCTGACCTCTCCCAAACTGACCTTTGCCCCCAGATGGAGCACCACTGAACCCTCCAGAATAACGAAACCGCTTTTCCTACGACATCTACTCTCGGCCCCCCTGACGATAACCCTCAATCCTCTGAGTTCTCTCCATAACTAGCTGGTAAGAAGTACCCATCTCAACCTTTCGAGCCATAAAGGCTTGAATGCCGGAGTGCAACCCCACAACAAACATCTGCACTCTCTCCGCCTCAGTAGGAAGTATCATAAGTGCACAGCGAGAGAAATTAGAGAATCTCGCCTCATAATCGGTCACTGACATTTGACCCTCCTAGAGATACTCAAACTGAAACCGCAACTTTTCCCTATGGTAGACTTCAATCATCTACGAGCCCTGCCCTCCAACTGGAAAGTAGTAAAATCCCCCCCCCCCCCCCCCCCCCCCGCCCGGCTCCCATGCCANTGTCGCTCACCCCCGAAGACAGAAAGGTGTAGCCTTGTCCATCTGTGCAATAGCTTCTACGGCTCACCGACCGCAACTGGTTGTGGCTCATGTACGACTGCTGCCACTAGCTGGACTACGCCCACAGGTAGTGTGCCCAAGGTATGATATACAACTGCTACATGTACAGGAGCCTGAGCAGTAGGGTTCTGTGCTCCTCCTCCAACTTTAGATGTGGTTGGGTCTGCTAGAAATAAACCAGCCTAGGTCATAATATCCATGAACCATAGCATACGACCCATAACCACCTTAAAACCTTGTGCTGGCATGAAATCTATCGGGGCTGGCTCTGCTGCAGGAACCTCGCCCTGCTTCTCAATAATGGGATCCTGTAATAGATCCGCTGGTTGTATAGCTGGGGAGACCCTTGGATGTCCTCGTTCCCTACCTCGGGTTGATGCCCTTCTCCGGCCTCAGCCTCGGCTTCTAGAGATAGGGGGAGAACCTCCTCCCGGGTTCGGAACATCCGTCGTGCGCGTTCTCACAATCTGTGTGAGAATAAGAGAAAGGCGCTTAATATAACATCAACTGCACGATAGGATAAGAAGAAAGAGCAATTTCCTAAAACTCGACAGCCTCTCGAAGATAAGTATGGACGTCTTCGCACGACTCTATTAGGCCTGCTCATAACTTGTGAGACCTATGTGAACCTAGTGCTCTGATACCATGTTGTCACGACCCAACTTCTCTTACAGGACATGATGGATCCCAACGCTACCGCTAGGCAAACCAACAGTGAACTAACTCTTTGATCTTTTCCTTATAAAATTGAAATAGTTTATTTTCTTTAATTATTACGAAATCAAGAAGTGAAAAGTTAGTAAAATGAGAAAGTAAACAATTTTAAAAGTAATGGGATGAAGTGATTACTCAAAAACCAACAAGTGTCTACTATTATAAATCTTCAAGACCTGGTGTCACAAGTGTATGAGCTACTAGTAGAATATCCAAAAGAGTACTACACTACTGTCTGAATTGAAATAGGTAGAAATCAAAGAAAAAGAAAGACTTCGGCTGCTGTAGAATGGGCTCGGAAGGAAGCTCACCGCTAAGTCTCGTAGTAATCAAGGATCCGCGCCGGACTGATATCCAGATGCACCTACCTCAAATCCTGCACGATTAGTGCAGAAGTGTAGAGTGAGTACATAAACAACATGTACCTAGTAAGTATCCAGTCTAATCTCAAAGATGTAGTGACGAGGGGTCAAGTCCGACAATTACTATGGGAGAACATTA
>ML296131.1:8295-28288 GCA_005239495.1 Nicotiana undulata
TTGGGTGATTCAACCTCAATTTGGGGTCGGATCTTGAAACAAATTATATATTTTAACTCGTGGAGTTATGGGTGATTGGATTTTGGTCCGAACCTCGAGTTTGGACCAAGCAGGCCGAGGGTCGAATTTTGGTATTTTTGGAAGAATGCTAGAAATTTAATATCTAGGCTATGGGATTGTGTTATTGAGTTTTTATTGATATTATTGAATTAATTATGCCTAGATATCGTTGTTTCGGAGTCGGATTATAAAGGAAAGACGGTCTTAGAGGGTTGATTGCTATACTTTGGACCGAGGTAAGTGTCTTGCCTAACTTTGGTGAGGGAATAGGTATTATTTGCTATGTGCTAAGTGATTATCATGTTCATTGCATAGGTGAGGTGACGAGTACCTATGCAATGTGTGTCAAGCATGCCCGTGAGTCTATTTTGATAGAAATTGCAGTATTTCTTCCATGTTTAGCATATTATGAGATTGTCTTTACTTGGTAATTTATTCTTGATTGAAAGTATTGGCTGTTGAGATTGAGAAGTGTTGATACGAATGATAATCCAAGTGTAGAGTATGCGATTGAGGTGATTGGTTATAGCTGAGACCCTTACCGGGTGTTTTGAATTGTCAATTTCCACTATGTTGTACTCCTTGCCATTATATTTGTTATTGTTTGGTGAGGAAGAGTATAAAGAACGCATGGTGATGTCTTTCCATGATATCTGATTACATTGAATAGTGAGGAAGAGTTTAAAGCACGAAGGGTGATGTCGTGCCATGATTCATATTGATTATAAGCACGAAGGTTAATGTCGTGCCATGACTTTTATTGATTATAAGCACGAAGGTTAATGTCGTGCCATGATACATTGTACATTGCATTGTGAGGAAGAGAGTAAAAGCACGAAGGGTGATGTCGTGCCATGATATTTGATTACATTGCATAGTGAGGAAGAGTGTAAAGCACGAAGGGTGATGTCGTGCCATGATACTTGATTACATTGCATTGTGAGGAAGAGAGTAAAATCACGAAGGGTGATGTCGTGCCATTGTTTACATTTCTGGTACTTATACTTGTTTCGTTGGCTATTGTGTTAGATTGCCTCCCTTGCTTACTTCTATCCGTCAATTTGACTGCTTCAATTCACTTGTTCCTCTTACTGCTCTTGTATCCCTTACTTATCTACTTATCTCTTGCCTTGTATTATCCTTGTTACCTGCTGTAGAATAGGACAGGTTATCGTTATTGTCAAGTCTAGCCTCGTCACTACTTCGGTCGAGGTTAGGCTCGACACTTACTTAGTACATGGGTTCGGTTGTACTGATGTTACACTGCACTTCTTAATGTTGTGCAGATCCCGCATCCGGACCCAGTGGACCGCATTGAGGGAGTCACCTTCAGTCCACCCAGAGCTTCAAGGTATACCGCTGGCGTTCGTGGGTCTTGGTGTTTCTCTTGCATTTGGATTCCTTATTGTCTTACTTTTTCTCCTAGTTTCAAGACAATTATATATTTATTTTCAGACTCTGTATTTAGCACTCAGTTTAGATAGTCCGTGAGGTTGTGACACCCCGATTTTGGGTATGCGACGTTACGTATCTTACTATTTCACTTTGTATTTCGAATTTCTATTACATTTCCGCTGTTAAAGCTATGGAGTATGTTGGTTATTTCAGTTCAGATTTGAAGGGTATCAATTTTACTACTGTTGAATTGATTTGAAAGATGTTAATGCGTAGTATACATTGGCTTGTCTAGCGGGTTCAACGTTAGACGCAGTCACGGTCTGAAAGGTGGGATTTCGGGTCGTGACAAGTGTCCTTCATGGACTCTCTTATCACGAAATCCGTTTGATTAGGTCTGAGGCATTTAGCTAAGGGTCCTCCGAACATCTTGCGATACAATTAGTTGCGAATGAGACAGTACCGTGCAGCTTTGCGGCGAAGTGCTTGAGCTGCTTTCTTGTCTTCAATTACGGTACCATTCTGCATAAAATTAAGAATTTCGTTTCTCCAATCCCAGGTTAAATTGTTGAAAGTTACCTCACAACTTTCTTGGTCGATTGCTGAATGGAATAGATGGACGACGATTGTATTGTCTTTATTTGTTACTTCTGTAACTGCTGCGAGGTTTGCTAATGCATCTGCCTCTGCATTTTCCTCTCTAGGTATTTGTATTACCTTCCATGTTTTGAATTGTCTTACGAGCTCTCTTGCTCTTTCTAGATATTGTTGCATCCGAGTCTCTCGAGCGATGTAAGTCCCTTGCATTTGATTTACTAACAGTTGGGAATCGCTATTGATTAGGATTTGCTCAATTGAGAGTTCTCGTGCCAATTCTAGGCTTGCAATGACAGCTTCGTACTCTGATTCATAGTTAGTTGTAGGATAACATTTAATAGCTTGTTGTGCCTTCTCACCCGTAGGTGATATTAAGACTATGCCTAAACCGGCACCTTTTATATTAGAAGAGCCATCCATAAATAGGGTCTATAGACCCGGATTAGCACCGTTAAAGAGTTGTAACTCCTTTTCTACTTTAGGAACAATGTTATTACTAAAGTCAGCAACAAAATCAGCTAATATTTGTGACTTAATTGCAGTCCTAGGCCGATATATTATTTCATGATCACTTCATTTTGTGGCCCACTTGGCTAATCTTCCTGACAGTTCTTGCTTATGCAATATATTCCTTAAAGGATAAGAAGTCACAACAGTGATTGGATGACATTGAAAATAGGGACGTAATTTTCTAGATGCCATTATTAAGGCTAAAGCTAACTTTTCTAGATGTGGGTATCTGGTTTCAGCATCTAGTAAAGTTTTACTTACGTAATAAATAGGTGATTGCTTACCTTCGTCTTCTCTTACCAGTACTGTACTTACAGCAATTTCTGAGACAGCTAGGTAGATGTACAATCTTTCCCCTTCTTTTGGCTTTGACAGAAACAGAGGTTTTGATAGATAATCCTTCAAATTCCTGAGGGCTTGCTGACATTCTTCAGTCCATTCGAATAGATTTTGCTTTTTGAGAACTGAAAAGAATTTAAAACTTTATTCGGAGGACCTGGAAATAAATCTTCCCAAAGCCGCTATTCTACCTGTCAGTCTTTGAACTTCTTTTTTGTTTGTTAGTATATCATGTATTTCTTCTATAGATTTAATTTGCTCTATTCCTCTGTTTGATACAAGGAAACCCAAAAATTTACCTGACTGTACTCCAAAAGCGCATTTTTCTGGATTCAACTTCATGTTCTACCTGCGTAAAATATCGAAAGTAATAGAGAGGTGTTGGAAGTGGTCTTCCAACCGTGTTGATTTTACCAACATATCATCAATGTAAACTTCCATCGTTTTTCCCAGATGTTCTTGGAACATTTAGTCACTAGCCTTTGATAGGTTGCTCCAGATGTTTTTAGGCCAAAAGGCATGACTTTATAGCAGTAAGTCCCCCTGTTCGTAATGAAGGAGGTCTTTTCCTCGTCTGAGGGATCCATTTTAATCTGATTATAACCATAATATGCATCTAGAAAGCTTAATAATTCATGACCTGCGGTAGCATCAATCATTTGATCTATATGCGGTAATGGAAATGAATCTTTGGGGAATGCTTTATTTAAATCAGTATAATCTACACATACCCTCCATTTTCCATTCTTTTTAGGTACCACCAAAGTGTTAGCTAACCAGTTATGGTACGTTACCTCTCGTATCGAATCGATTTTTAAGAGTTTTTGTACCTCTTCGTCAATTACTTGATTCTTGAATGGTCCTTGCTTTATTTTCTTCTGCTTAATAGGTACGAAGGATGGATCTTCATTTAGTTTATGAGTCATCACTTCGGGTGGAATACCTGTCATATCTGAGTGGGACCACGCAAAGCAATCTGCGTTAGCTTTTAAATAATAAATTAACGTGCCTTTTCGATTAGGACTCAGCCTCGTGCCTACATTCACCTTCTGTTCATGTTTTTGTTCAAACAATGGAACAACTTCGAGTTCTTCCGTAGTTGTTTTGATGTGTTCGTCTTCTTCCGGTTCATGAATGACGTCCGGTCTAGAGTCTACATCTATATGGTCTGACGCATCTCCCGTGGTGACTGGATCCACCTTCTCGTAGGTATCTCTTCCCGTACCTATTTGGTTAGTAGTTTTATACGTACCTATTTGGCCGGTGACATCTGCTTGAATGATTTCTCTATCTTCTGGTTCTTCCGTCCTTTTTTTGTTATAGAGTGTCACGGAATTTATATTTCTGGAGGTCTGTTGATCACCTCTAATTTGTCTGATTCCCCATTCTGAGGGGAATTTGATTACCTGATGTAAGGTAGATGGTACTGCTTTCATATCATGGATCCAAGGCCTTCCCATAATCACATTATAAGCCATGTCAGTATCAATGACTTGGAATTAGGTGTCCTTAGTTACTCCCTCAGCGTAAGTGCTAAGTTCGATTTCTCCTTTTGTTATCACCGTAGAATTATCAAACCCCGATATGGCTCGTGCCTTTGGGATCACCTGATTTCCCATGAGCATTTCTTCCACGACTCTTAACAAGATGATATTAACTGAACTTCATAGATCAAGCAATACTCTTTTAACGTTAGTGTCATGAATGAGTGGGGATATTACCAGGGCATCATTATGGGGAAGAATTAGTCCACCAAAATCTGCGTCGTCAAAGGTTATTTCATCTTCGATTGGATCTTCTCGAGCCCGCTTTTCGTGGGTAATTGTGACCTTTGATGATAATTGGCAACCTATTCCGTTTACTTCTTCTCCTCTATGTATCACATTGACGGTTCGCTTTGGAGAGGGAGGTTTTGTGGGCTTCTGCTTGTTCTTCATATATGCCTGTTTACCTTTATCACTAAACAATTCTTTTAAATAGCCCTGTTTCAATAAATGTTCTATTTCACCTTGTAAAAATCTACAATCTACAGTCTTGTGCCCATGATCGTTATGGAATACACACCAAAAATCCTGGTTCCTTTTATTTGGATTTGATCGCATATCTTTGGGCCATTTAACTTTATATCCCATATTTCTTAATATTGAGACAAGTTTAGGAGTACTTACATTAAAGGTATGGTCCCCAATTCGGGCATTACCTCTAGGTCGTTCATCTCGATCTTTTCTAGATCTAGATGAGGATGAGCCCACGTCTCTTCCTGGAGGTCTATAGTCTAACCTTGTGTTTTTGAACCTGGGACGAGTTTCACGTCCCGAGGGTCCTAAGTAAGGATCGTACCTGTTTTTACCTGATCTCCTGTCTGATTCAGGATGTCTGGATCTGGAATGATTTTCATCTCTCGAACGAGCAATGATATCTTCTTCTATTCTGAGTTTAGTACTATACCTGTTATATACACCATTCCACGTTGTAGCTGGGAATTCTCTTAGACTTTCTTTGAGTCGTCTCGTGGCTTACGAGATTTTATCATTTAGGTTACTTGAAAATTCCATGGCTACCCAATTATCAGGCACCCTGGGTAATTGCATTCTTTCTCGTTGGAACCTGTCTACAAATTCGCGGAGTAGTTCCGTCTCCTTGCTTTATTTTGAATATGTCTTCCATTCTTTTCTCAACTTTTTGTGAACCAGAGTGTGCTTTTATAAATGAATCTGCAAGCTCTGCAAAAGAGTCAATAAAATTTTCAGGGAGAAGAGAATACCAGGTTAGGGCTCCTTTGGTGAGTGTTTCTCCAAATTTTTTGACAAGGACTGATTCAATCTCCTATTTTGTTAAGTCATTGCCCTTTACTCCAGTAGTGAAAGCGATCACATGGTCACGTGGGTCAGTTGTTCTATCATATTTGGGAACGTCAGGCATTTTAAACTTCTTGGGTATATGCAAGGGTGCTGCACTTGGCTTCCAAGGTTGTTGAGAATACCTATCAACATCAATGCCTTTGATAATAAGCGGTACTCCAGGTATTTGCTCGATTCGATCGTTCTATTCCTTCATCTATTTCTGCATGGTTAGCAGTAAATTTTGTAATTCAGAGTCATTAGTCATACCTGGTCTCACTTCGAGAGATTCGTTAGGGGTTTCGCCCCTTGCCGAGTTTACCAATCCAGACTGAGGATTTTCCCCAGTGACTGTATTGTTTTGAGGTGGTGTCAGTGATGCAGGTGGTGTTGTTGGTAGTCCCCTTGCAAATTCTTACAAAGCTTGTCCTACGTACTCTGCAATCATTTTTTTTTATTTGATCTTGCTCTACCGTTTGATCATTATTATTGCGGTTGTTGTCAGATCTTTCTGGGGATGGTTCCCTTGAACCACGAGGGGTTCCTTGAGGTGATGGAACTGGGGTTCCATTCCTCTGTAGGTTGTTGTCGTTGGAGTTCGACATTGTTTTAGAGGATATCAATAGAAAAGTGAACAAAGATTATCAGATTCCCGGTAACGGAACCAATTTGTTTAACCAAAGAATTAGATCCTTTGACCAAAGCTATTTTTAGGATGAACGCGGGTTACTGATAATCAAAGAAATTATATTGAATAAAGACGAATAAGTAAAAGACAATAGTATGATATACGGAAAAGTAAAGTAAGTTGTATTCGAAGTATAGATGCCCATCACAAGTTACATCCCCTTCATTTATATAAGGGGTTTCTTAATATAACGTTTGATTCTTGCAATGATCGCTCATTAATGACTAATTATTACATTAATGAGGCGTTAAAAAAGGTAACTGTAACTGTTGTGTGAAAGTTACATAACGTATAGGTCATTAATTGAGGATTCTCCAATCTACCCGTAGCTCTGTCCGGATTCATTTTGACCGTGTCTCTTCCTCATCTTGATTAGGTTGAGTTCCTTGTAGCTGATGAACTCAAAGGTTTATTGAACCGTGCCTCATTTTTCCGTTCCTCTTTATAGAATCTTATCCAACTGTCGCGTTTTCCTTGATCCACGTAGCTGGCTGAGTAGTCAAGAGTCAGCTTACGTGTGAGACTCTTTTTTACCAATACACCCTTTTACTCCTAGCAGCGAGAGTAAAAACTCCCTGGCGGAACAACATTAGAGAATAGAGGTGAATGAGATGATAAAAGGCAAAGGGGACCGAAGCTAAATTAACCAAATGTCAAAGGCACGCAACAACTCGCCACACGAGAGGACCGACTTGTCCCAGACAAACTTTGAAGAATCAACAAAACTCGATGATAACGGGGTCGATAGGAGGCTTGAATCCTAACGTGAAAGGATAAGTATAAACAAAAGAATACCCAGCCTTGTAAGAGGTTATTCTTTAATTACTATTGGGAACGACAACAGGAAAATCAGGCTTCCAGTAACAGTCCCTGCGTACAAGAGATGTTAAACCCTCAGTTATCTGGGTAAGGCACATGTCAGCACCGTCAAGAGAAGACATGGAAGAAAGTTGTTATTTTAAGGCCTGACTATCCCTAGCAAAGAAAAACCCTGCAGGTACTATCTCATCGACCCTCGGCTCACGCAGAGGTTCATTGTGTTCTCTACCTTTTGAAGAAGATCTAGAAGCCCTAGCCCTGGGAGAAGATAAAGAAATGGCAGACCTAGAAGAAGGCGGGGAGGAACCTCTAGTAGGAGTAGAACCTAAACTCCTAAGCCTACAGCCTCTCCTACTCTATGTCGGAACAGAAGAAGGAGTAAGATCATCTACCTTGATGACTCTCTTAGATAGCTGGTTTGAAGAAGACATATTTACAAAGGCAAAGAATTTGCAAACAAATAATGAAGGTTAGAAGTTTTTCATAAAAGTAAAGAAAGGGAAAAAGGTATTTATACTCGAAGGCAACCGTCAAAAAATGGAAAAAACAAGTGATGTGAAAGTCATAATTGAAGTTGTCACTTCGTGACTGATGCAGCCGCAAAAAGCCCTAAAAGGCGCTGAACAATTGTAGAACCAATCCGGGAATTCCACGTGGCACAGGCATTAAAAGGAAGTGACAAGCGACGCCTACGTTCAGAGAGGGATGCAATGTTACGAGTGAAGCGGCGGCAAAATATTCCCGCCATAAATGAGTATCCACTTACCAAATATTAATCGGTAAATAAATGGCAAGTGGGGGGACTATCTGTATTGGTAAATAAGAGCTTCACACGTGTAATAATTATGATGATTCAGCAATCTATGTGGAGCAATGAAGACGTATTAGCTGGACAGGACTCTATGAAGAGGTACGAGGCAAAGAGGCACGTAATAACATACACACGGGGTAATCAGCTACGGGAATCTAAACCTGATTGAGAAGATGAAAAGACACGGTCAGAATGAATCCGGGCAGAATAAAGGGCAAATTCGGAGATCTTCAATTAATGAGTCGGACGTTACTTAACCTTCTTGCAACAGTTACGGTTAATCATTGTAACGTTACATTAATGCCATTATTAGTCATTAATGCTTAATTACTGAAAAGGGTAGACGTTATATAAAGAAATTCCCTATATAAGGGAGTAAAATATAACTTGTAAGACACATTGGAACGACTATTGCAATACATTTACCTTTTTGTGCATCATATTGCTTTCCAATTACAAATTTCCTTGCAATTATTAGTTTATTCTTTGGTTATCAGAAACCCGTGTGCTTCTTAAAATAGCTTTGGTGGAGAATCTAATTCTTTGGTTAAACAGTAGTGTTGGTTGTTCCCTTGGTTTTATTATGATACATAAAGATTGAGTTGGATGACAGTGTTACGATATTTATATATATTCAGGTTGGTTTAATTATGAAATGATAATTGATGAAGTTTATGAGTTGTACAGTTTTCTGTTTACAATTGTTGAGACAAAAATATTGTGAAAGGTTTTGACCTGAATTGTGAAAATTTTCTTAAATAAAGTGATATGATATGTCTGGTGGGAGCGGGTTGCACGCCGCAACAAGGAGTGATAAAGGTGGACATGTGGGATCGGGTTGCACGCCGCAACAGGACAAATAAGGGTGATATATATAGGGAGGAGCAATAAGGGTGGACAGGTGGGAGCAGGTTGCACGCCGCAACAAGGAGCAATAAGGGAGGACACTTATGTTTTACTGATATTTAAAACGCAAAGATTTGAAAACTAATTGTTTTACTTTACTGTTTTTCATACTTTGCACTCACGGTTATTTTAAAGTCAAATTTGGAAATTTGGAAACTTATGTGAGAATATGTTATAGCTGAGACCTGGAAAAGGTGGCTAAGTTATTTTATTTGTTGTTACATATTATCGTTTTGCTTAGTTTAGAATTTCTTTCTTGCTTTATCATTTATTGTCACAGGTTATGTTATGATGGCCCTGTAGCCTCGTCACTACTTCATCGATGTTAGGCCCGACACTTACTCAGTACATGGGGTCGGTTGTACTGATACTACACTCTGCACTTTTTGTGTAGATCCAGGTACCGGCCAGAATTAGGAGGTAGTAGTAGTTGGAACCCTTTACGCGGAGACACGAGGTAGATCTGCTGGCGTCCGCAGATTCCTGGAGTCTTCTCTTTACTTTATAGATACTATTTTATTTCATTCAAAACAGAGATATATTTTTTAAGCCCATTATTTGTAGTATTCTTTAGTGGTTCGTGAATTGTGACACCAGACCCTGGGTAGTCTTATAGATATATATATTTAGTTCGTGGTTCGGTTTATTTACTTGGTTATTATTCATGAAATTAATTTTTTTGAAAAATATTATATTCACTACTCATTTTGAAATTGTTTTATTGTGTTAAGTTAACTTTCAAAGGAAAATGTTAGTTAAGTTCTAACATTGGCTTGCCTAGCAAGTGTGGTGTTAGGCGCCGTCACAATCTCGTGGGTTTGGAATTTGGGTTATGACAAGTTGGTATCAGAGCACTAGGTTACTTAGGTCTCACAATTCATGAACAAACTTAATAGAGTCTGAAGGATCGGTACGGAGACGTCTGTACTTATCCCTCAGAGGCTATGAATTTAGGAACAATTTCACTTCTATTCCACTTTATCGTGCGATTCTTGTTATCTCCACTACTGATAGAACTCTTCTATTCTCTCGCAAATGGCGAGAACACGTGCCTTTCTCCCGCAGCAATAGCCCTAATAGGGACAGAGGCTAAGGCCGTGTCGGAGGCCGAAGCAGGGGCGGGCCTTAGCCCATTTCTGATACAGCTTCTAGCTTGGTTGCCGAAGAAAAGGTTTAAGGCTCAAAAGGGTATACTAGAGAAAATATGCACGGATAGGGAAATTTTGGGACAACGACAGTCCAAGGAAGGCTTGATATCATTCCTCAGCCCAAGTTAGTCTAGGATTTCCTCTGGAAGTACATCTCGGGTAAGTTCTAAACCACAGATGACGCAAGAGGACTTTCCAATAAATCATCCCACTCATGGCACCTGAAAATTCAAATGGAAAACAAAGGAGACCACATATAGTCTGGGAAACTATTTTGTGAATATAAGAGCAAGAATTCATACAAATTATCGCGTGATAATAATCCTTACTTAAACCATTTCTTTTTCAAAAAGGATCAAGAATTCATATGCTGAGGTAAATCATGTTGGTACCAAACAAGCCACAAATTTAGCCCATAGGCACAACCTCAATTTAAACCGCTCATTATTTCTAAATTAACAATCTATAACTACACTACAAGACTAATTCTCCAAAGAAAGTCACGAAGCTATCCATCATCGAGAAGAGTTGAAACAAATTGCTCCAAAAGATCAACCGATTACCAAAGATTCCACCACCAAAATAAAACATACTATACATATATGATATAACAACTCCCGTGAAAACAAAGTAAAGTCACATAAAGAAATGAAGAATAGAATACCAATTTACCTAAAAAAATAGAAACAAACTAAATTGTCATAAGTATAAAAAGACAAATCCTAATATCCATCAACAAGAAAATAAAACTTACATCCCAATCACATTTATTCAAATAAGCCACCCCAACTTGAAACGTAACAAATAAAGTAAAACAATGAGTGGTGCTCCCTGAATATTGGCTCAAGTACTCCCCTCACTGTCAGACTCTGTCTCACCCTCTTCTCTCTCCTCCTCGGACCAATGAGCTGGAACATCATCATCTTCCTCTGGCTCAGTCGATAGTAGTGGCTCCTGAGGCTTCAAAACCTTAAACATCTCATTCACACCCTTCCACATGCGAGTGAAGAACTTATCTCTCTTCTTATCCCTTTTCTTTATCCTGGCATGTGCATTTTCCAGTTTGGTATGAGAGGTGCTCAAACCACCGTGTTCTGTGGCCAAATCAGTGTACGCTTTCTCCAGCTGCTTCAAGTGAGCCCCCTGCTTCTTCTGATTATCAAGATACTTCTTGAAGTCCTTTTGTGAAACATACACAGAGGGCCCCTAGAATGTTTCCCCCGGTCCCTGTGGAAGTCGAGATATCAGCTCGCGAATGTCACGACCCGAAATCCCACCTTCGAGCCATGACTGCGTCTAATGTTAAACCCGCTAGACAAGCCAACGTTGAACTAAATAAAACTTATTAACAACTAAAACGAACAAGATAACTAATGCATCAATGGTCAACAATATGAAGGTTAACAAATAGCCATAAATAATACAGTAACTTCGAAATAAAACCCATATACATATCCCAGAACTGGTGTCACATACTCACGAACTGTCTAAGAGATTACTAAATACAAGAGTCTGAAATAAGTACATATGACTGTCTTTGGACTATAAAATGAGACAGAGCTGAAAGTAATGGGTAGAAGGTGACGCCAAGGCCCACGAACGTCTGCGGGTCTACCTCGATGTCTCCTGTGTGAACTAATGAAATGCTCTGACCGTTAGTGACCACCGGGTCCGGCTGCGTAGTCTGCATAACATAAAGAAGTGCAGGTGTAGCATCAGTACACCCGACCCCATGTATTGAGTAAGTGCCGAGCCTAACCTCGGCGAAGTAGTGACGAGGCTAGGACCGACAACAATATATGTGCTTGTGCAATTCTATATAGTAACAGGAAAATATCGACGGAAATAAGCAAGTAAAAACAAATACGGGGAGAAACATGCTGGGGATAAGGGGGGCAACAAATACTAGCATAGTGGAACAGGGTAACAACTGAAATGTAACAGTAAAAGCAGGAATTTAACGCCTCAGAACAGATAATGAATAACACAAGGCACGGCATGTCCCCTCGTGCGATAAATAATAAATGATCAACACGGCATGTCCCCTCGTGTGATAAATAATAATAGTCAGCACGGCATGTCCCCTCGTGCGACAAATTATAACGATCAACACGGCATGTCCCCTCGTGTGATAAATAATAACAATCAGCATGGCATGTCCCCTCGTGCGATAAATAATAAACAATCAACAATATAATGTGAAAATCAACAATAAGAAGTCTCAAGTGTATGGAGATACTGAATAAAATTCTATCGTCCCGGCAAGGGACTCAACTATAACCAACCTCGCATCAGAAATATAATTTCAACAGTAAAAGCCTCAACTGAAACAAACAAAACAATAACTCCCCATGTCATGAAACAACATCAAGGTATCACTTCTAAACCACCAATTACTCATAGTACAGAGAATATTAAGAACACGGCATGATTCCTCACAATTGACTCACGGGCATGCTTGACCGCAACATATAGGCACTCGTCACCCCGCATATACGTTAGACATGAATTACACATAGCAAATAAGACTCTATACCTAATCCCTCAAGCTAAGGTTAGGCCAAACACTTACCTCGGCTCCAAAATGCAAGTCAAGCCTCAATCACAGCCTTTCCTCTCTAATCCAACTCTGAACCGATAATATCTAGACATAATTGATTTATTAACATCAATAATTATTCAATAACTCAATCCCAAAGCCTAATTATACATTTTCTATCATTCTTCCAAAAATACCAAAATTCGAACTCGGGCTCGCTTGGTCCAAACTCGAGGTTCGGACCAAAATCGATAACTCATTCCCCCAAGAGCCCGAATATACAATTTGTCTTGGAATCCGACCCCAAAACGAGGTTGAATTCCCAAAAATTCCATAATCTACCCAAAAACCCTTAATTTCTACTTTGATTTCATGTTATTAGACCTAGATTCTAGTGATTGATGAAGGAAAATGGAAGAAATTAGTGTTAGAATCACTTAACCAAATGGTTATGGAGGAGAACTAGCTTAGCAATCGCCTATGGGGTCTTGGAGAAAAAGAAGTTGGTGAAATATGAAAAATCCCGTGTAAGTATTCTGTTTTTGGGGTTAAAATTAACTGGGCCAAAAATGCCTTATGCGATCGCGGAGAAGGGGATGCGATCGCATAGGGATCTGGGTCTTGGTCAATGTAACGACCCAGCCGATCGTTTCGCGTATCAGGACTCCGTTCCCTTAAATGAAACCTTCCACAGCGGCTACTCGTGCTTTATGACTCGCGGGAGCGGGCGGTTCGGGAATTGGGAATGAATTGGATGGTTTAGCAACACTTGGTTCCTTAAGGTTGGACTATTTGGCCAAGTTTGACTTCGGTCAACATTTTTTAGCAATCGACCTCGGAATCGAGTTTTGACAGCTCCAATAGCTCCGTATGATGATTTCGGACTTGGGCATATGTTCGGCTCGGGTTTCTGATGACCCGGGAGCGTTTCGGCGTCCGAAATGGAAATCAGGATTTCCTTAAGTTAGAATTTGGCCTGGAACGGGACGTCATGCTATCGGGCTCCGAATGGAATTCCGAGACCGAAAATAATTCTGTATAGTCGTTTATGACTTGTCTGCAAAATTTGGGGTCATTCCGAGTAGTATTGACCCGCTCGGCGCAATGAAGCAAATTCTAGAATTCTTAAGTTCTTAAGTTTGAATAATTTGGTTTTGGGATTGAATTTTGAGTTCCGTTGTTGCTTTTCACGTTTCGAAAGTTTGAGCGAGTCCGTATCATGAATACAGACTTGCCGGTTCTTTTGAATGGGGTCCCGAGGGGCTCGGGGGTGTTTTAGACCCCCGAAAGCTAAGTTGGAAAAAACAGAAATTTCTCTATCTGGTTTCCTTCTCTGCGATTGAAGAAGGTGGGTTGCGATCGCGGAGAAGGGTTTTGCTGGGCTGCTGATTGTTCTCTGCGATCGCAGCCTTCCCCTTGCGATCGCATAGGTCCGGGCCCCAAAGCTTCGCGATCGCAGCCCTTTCACGCGATCGCATTGAGTCGCAGCTGGGCCGGGTGAAATTGTTCATCGCGATCGCAGGACCTCTGCCGCGATCGCAAAGGTTAGACCAGATGGTCTTCGCGATCGCAGGACCTCTGATGCGATCGTAGAGGTCAGTCCACTTTCCCTTAGCGATCGCAGGCCTAGTGTCGCGATCGCAGTTAAGCATTTCCTGGGCAGTATTTAAATGCCCAGTTACGGGTTTTCTTCTTCATTTTCAATACCCAACCTCCATTAAAGCTCCTCAAAGCTAGGGAAAAGTTGTCCAAGGTCAAGTTCCTCAAGGTTAGTGTACTTTCCTCTCTAAATTCATGGATTAATTATGGAAATCCAACTAGGTTACCTATTAAAATATCAAATCATGGGAAAAATGGGTAGAAAATTCTAGGGCTTTGATAATTAGTGAATTATTCCTTTTTAGCCATGAATTCCTAAATAAATTATGTAATTACGATCCTTAGGCTTCGGGTAATTCATTCCTTCGAGAATTTTCAAAATCCGAACGCGTGGGCCCTGGGTCGAAATCTCAAAAACCTTCAAGAATGCTATACTTTGGAAATTCTTATTAATTCTTTCTCTTGGTATCTAAATTGATTCAATTGCGCTATATTTGGCTAGTTGCGAGCCGTCGAGGGTAGTACCGGAGTTTCGTGCGCATTCTTGATCTGGTCGTTGGTCGGAGGAGTGCTTCGTCGAGGTGAGTCTCCTTTTTAACCTTGTAAGAGAGAAATTGTCCCCATAGGTGTTCTATGTGTTATATGTTTGTATTCGGGGGCTGCGTGCGTACCTTGTGACGAGAGTCCGCACGTAGCAACTACTATTGTTATGTCCGGGTAGTTTTAGAATCACAGCATGCCTTGTCTTCTACTTTGAAATGATTTGTATGTTATAATTCTTGCTTGGATGTAGCATTGTTTCCTTGAATATTTCATTGATTAAGTATTTGGAAAGATTTGATATGTGAAGTGAACCTAGTATATGGTATACGTAGGCTGTCTCTTTGCAAGTTACATTCCGCAAGTGACGTGTAATTCCTTCCACTCTTAGGGGAGCGGGCCGTACGCCACGGCGAATATATATAGTGCACTCCTGGTTCGGGCCGGTCGATCCCTGGCAGTGCACAAAGACTTACTTGAGAATGCACTCTTGGTACGGGTCGGTCGATTCACGGCAGTGCATGGACGAAGTTACATTATGATATGATATGATTACACTGATGGACGCACTCTTTGTACGGGCCGGTCGATCCCTGACAGTGCGTAGCTGAGTTATTGGTAAGCATGCACTCTTGGTACGGGTCGGTCGATGCCCGGCAGTGCATAGCTCTTTGGAATGATTACATTATCAGCATGCACTCTTGGTTCGGGTCGGTCAATCCCCGACAGTGCATAGCTATTCTTCCCCCTGATTCCAGCCAAATGTTTTACTCTTCGGTACGCATGGCTGCTCGATATTGTTTCCTGACTTATGATTTGACGATTGTTTGAGAAAGACTAAAAGGGAAGTTGTTATTGTTTGAGTAATTAATTGAGAACTCTGTGATATTTTCTTATTATTTGTACCCAGCTACATGTCTATTGCTTTCCTTATATCCTGCTTTACTTTATTACTGCTAGACCTTAGTGAGTATCAAGTCGACCTCTCGTCACTACTTCTTCGAGGTTAGACGGGATACTCACTGGGTACATATTTATATATACGTACTCATGTTGCACTTCCTTTTTCTTTCCTGTACTTGACTGTACAGGTCCGGAGGTTGGTACGTCTGATTATCCGGTTGGTGATAGATATTGACGGAGTGATTATAATTCACGGTGAGCTGTCTGTCCTGGCGACTTCCTGGAAGCACCCTGGAGTTCCTTTGTTTATTCTCTGTCTTTTACATTCAGACCGAGGCTATGTATATATATATTTTGTCATGGTATATTCTGTAGTTGCCCGTGACACTCGTGACACTAGTTCTTGACACACACGTCGTGTATTTTGGGTACTGGGCTGTATATCTATATATATGTCTTACCTTGGCTAGGCATAGTCAGGTTTTTACTATCGCACCAGGCTATAGCGTGTTTAGTTGTTTAAATGTGGTTAGTGTTGACTGGTTTAGATTATATGGGACGGGTAGCACTAGTGTACTTCATATCGGCTTGCCTAACCTGCTGTTGGGCGCCATCGCGACCTAAATTAGGATTTGGGTCGTGACAACGTGGTATCATAGCCTTAGGTTCACGTAGTGTCACGAGTCATGGGAAACCCCAGTAGAGTCTTGCGGATCGGTACGGAGACGTCTGTACTTATCTTCAGGAGGCTATAGGGCGTTAAGAAACTCATTTTGTTCATATCCTATCGTGCAATCGATGATGTACTCAAACCTGTTCTTCTATTCTCTCACAGATGGTGAGGACACGTGCTTCACAAGTTCCTGATCCAGGGGAGGCTGCTACCCCGCCGCTCGAGGCCGTGGTAGGGGCAGGGGTAGGGCTCATGTTCGTAGGAGGGGGAGAGGGCGTCCCAGGGCTGTACCGGTCGCACCGATTGAGGATCCTTATGTTGAGGAGCAGGATGAGCTGCCCCCAGTGGCTCCACCACCAGCTGATTTTATGACGGCGCCGGGCTTCCAGGAGGTCATGGGCCGTATGCTGAGGTTCATGGATACTATGTCACATGCGGGTATACTTCCATCAGTTCCTGCTACTTCTCAGGCAGGAGGGGGAGTTCAGACCCCTACCGCTCAGGCTACGGGACCAGCAGCAGCAGCACATCGTACTCCAGATATTCCACCAGTGATTGGGGTTCAGTCTGGGGTGGCAGCACCAGAGCCCAGGCCAGTCATAGAGATGGACCAGCAAAAGCTGCTGGGTAGATGGACCCAGCTTCGCCCTCCGACCTTCGGGGGTGAGCGGGGGGAGGATGCACATGGTTTCATCGAAAGGTGAAGGGATAGATTGCACAACATGAGGATACTAGAGTCACATGGGGTAGATTTCATGACCTTCCAGCTTGAGGGAAAAGCTCGCCGCTGGTGGCAGTCTTATATGCTCAGTAGGCCAGCAGGGTCTCCACCGGTTACTTGGGAGCAATTTATTCAGTTATTTTTGGACAGATACATTCCACCATCTGAGAGGGAGGAGCTTCGGTGTCAATTCGAGATATTGGAGCAGTGGCAGATGTCCGTGACCGACTATGAGGCGAGATTTTCAGAGCTATCCCGCCATGCCCTTATGATATTTCCACGGATGCAGAGAGAGTTCGGCGGTTTGTCGCAGGTTTACATCCAGGCATCAGGACCTCCATGGCCAGAGAGGTAGAGATGGGTACTCCATACCAGCTGGTAGTCGAGATAGCTCGACGTATCGAGGGTTACCGTGTGAGGGGTAGAGATCAGGGTCAGCCAGGTCAGCAGGGTCAGTGCGACAAGAGAGCCACGTTCACAGGTGATTTCAGGGGTACTCCAGCCAGGGGAAGGGGTCAGTTTGGAGGTGGTCAGTCTAGCAGGCCTTCTTATGCAGCACCTTCCTTACCTCTTAGGGTTGCTCCAGTCGGGCCCCAGTTTAGTGCCGTGCCAGAGCGCTCTTATCATCCACCAGCTATCGAGAGTGCACCCAACAGTTATTCCAGCCATCCGAGATCCCCCGGCTCCTATTTTAGTGCCATGCCAGATAATTCTTACCGCCCTCCAGCTATTCAGGGTTCTTCTTCCTCAGGGCAGCAGGCTATGGCACGTAGAGGTTGTTTCGAGTGTGGGGAGTTGGACCATATGATTAGGCAGTGTCCCAGATATCGAGGCAAGGCCGTACAGTAGAGTCACCAGCCCAGGGGTTCAGCACCAGCAGTTCGACCACCTAGGGGTGGAGGTTAGGTTGGCAGGGGCCGTCCTAGAGGGGGAGGCTAGTCAGGAGGGGGTCATCCAGCTCCAGCTCGTCCTGGGGGAGCTCAGTCATCGGGTGCTTCAGCCAGATTTTATGCTATTCCAGCCAGGGCAGATGTAGTGGCCTCAAACGCGGTGATTACAGGTATTAATCAGTCTGTGGTAGAGAGACTTCCGTGCTGTTTGATCCAGGGCATACATATTCATATGTTTCAGTGTTATTTGCTCATTCTCTGGATGTTGCTTCTGAGTCTTTGGGTTCTCCCTTGTATGTGCCCACTCCTGTGGCCGATTCCGTGGAGGTAGACCGGGTTTACCGATCGTGTGTGATCACTTTCTGCGGGCTTGAGACCAGAGCTGATTTGTTGTTACTTGATATGGTGGATTTTGAGGTTATTTTGGGCATGGATTGGTTGTCTCCTCATCATGCTGTGTTAGATTGCCATGCCAAGACAGTTACATTATCCATGGCTGAGTCGCCGGGATTAGAGTGGAGGGGTTCTTCAGTCAGTGCCTTCAGCCATGTTATTTCCTTCATGAAGGCTCGGCACATGGTCGAGAAGGGGTGTTTGTCTTACCTTGCTTATGTGCGGGACACCACCGCCGAGTCTCCTACCCTTGATTCAGTGCCAGTTGTTTGAGAGTTTCCTGATGTGTTTCCTTCAGATCTTCCATGCATGCCTCCAGATCGAGATATAGATTTTTGCATTGATTTGGCTCCAGATACTCAGCCGATTTCTATTCCCCCCTATCGTATGGCTCCTAAGGAGAAAAATGAATTGAAGGAGCAGCTTGAGGAGTTGTTGTCCAAGGGGTTTATTAGGCCAAGTGTGTCGCCGTGGGGTGCTCCAGTCCTATTTGTGAAGAAGATGGATGGGTCTATGCGGATGTGCATTGACTACCGCCAGTTGAATAAAGTGACCATCAAGAACAAGTATCCTCTGCCGCGCATTGATGATTTTTTTTATCAGTTACAGGGTGCTCGTGTGTTCTCTAAGATTGATCTGAGGTCAGGTTATCACCAGTTAAAGATTCGGGCTTCTGATGTACCGAAGACTGCATTTCGCACCAGATATGGCCATTATGAGTTCTTGGTGATGTCCTTTGGCTTGACTAATTCCCCAGCAGTGTTTATGGATTTGATGAATAGGGTATTCAGGCCGTATATTAACTTCTTCGTTATTGTTTTCATTGATGATATATTGATCTACTCACGGAGCCTGGGTGAGCACGAGCAGCATTTGAGGGTAGTGCTTCAGACCTTGCAAGAACAGAAGCTTTATGCTAAGTTCTCCAAGTGTGAGTTCTGGTTGGAGTCTGTGGCATTTCTGGGGCATGTGGTGTCCGGTGAGGGTATCAAGGTTGATCCGCAAAAGATTGAGGCAGTGCAGAGTTGGCCATGTCCTACTTCAGCTTCAGAGATCAGGAGTTTTCTGGGTTTAGCAGGTTATTACCGTCGATTCGTGGAGGGATTCTCTTCTATTTCCGCTCCACTAACTAGATTGACTCATAAGAATGCTCCATTTCAGTGGTCCGACGATTGTGAGGCGAGCTTTCAGAAGCTCAAATCAGCATTGACTTCAGCACCAGTGTTATCATTGCCTTCTGAGTCTGGAGTGTATACAGTGTATTGCGACGCCTCGCGCATCGGGTTGGGATGTGTGTTGATGCAGGATGGCAGGGTTATTGCTTATGCTTCACGACAGCTGAAGGTTCATGAAAAGAATTACCTTGTGTACTATTTGGAGTTGGCGGCGATTGTTCATGCTTTGAAGATATGGCGGCATTACTTGTATAGTGTATCTTGTGAGGTCTATACTGACCACCGCAGCCTGCAGTACTTGCTTAAGCAGAGGGACCTTAATTTGAGGCAGCGGAGGTGGCTTGAGTTTTTGAAGGACTATGATCTCACTATTCTATATCATCTGGGCAAGGCGAATGTAGTAGCGGATGCTTTGAGCAGGCGGGCAACGAGTATGGGTAGTTTGGC
>ML296133.1:0-23669 GCA_005239495.1 Nicotiana undulata
AGGGCACATGAATTAGGATTGGATGGTGAAATTATTTTTAAATATATATATATATAAATGAGTTGAGCACGTATAGTAGTTTAGTGTTGTTGAGTCACTCCTTGAGGCTTTTTCTTATCACTTTATTGTTTTTGAAAAGCCCGTGCACTTCTTAAAATTGTTTGTAAATGAGGGTGTAATTCGATTAAGAAGCATACTTGAGCCTAATTATTAGTACCAACCAAATCCATTAGTTTAGATGCTTAAATAAAAAATGGGAATTGTGAATATGAGCAATTTAACTTGTGTTTAAAGTAGTCTGACCTCATTGAGTAATTATTTTTGATTTGCTTGAGGACAAGCAAAAGTCTAAGTTGGGGGTGTTGATGAGTGGCAATTTTACCACTCATTTTAGCCTCTTTTCAGTAGATTTTGTGCTGCTCAATAGATAACTTGAGTTCATTTTTAGTGTGTAATTGCTCTATTTGCAGGAAATGATGCCATGAAGTGGTTAAGGTCAAATTGGAGTGAAATTGAGCAAAAAGAGAGTAAAGAAGAGAAAAGAGGGGAGCAATGGCCGAATGCGATCGCATATGCAACATGCGAATCGCATTTCGAGCCCAGAAGATCGCATACCGCAACAGAAAGATGAGTCAAGTTTAATGAGTGAAATGCGGTCGAATATGCGATCGCATATCGCAAATGCGGTTCGCATTTGAGTCGCATCACCATCTGATGCCTGAAGCTACATTGTAAATGCGACGCACGAATGCGATCGCATATCACTAATGCGGACCGCATATCTCAAATGCGACGACCCTCTGGGACCTAGGGTTTTGATGTCCGGCGGAAAGAATGAAGATGCGAATCGCATCCCTGATATGCGACAGGGATGCGATCGCATGTCAGCCCGACGGGGGTAATTTTGTCCACTTTTCACTCGAATTGGCCCTCTATAAAAAGCATACCTTGGCAACATCTTAGACATCGATTGAAAACCAATTTTTTACATCTTTTGAACATACTTAGAGCCTTGTAAATATATTTTGAGTAGAGAACAACAAGTTTTGAAGCTAGGGATTTGCACACACACTTGGGTCTTGAAGATTTCACCATTGTGGTTAAGTATTTCTTACCCATTTATGTTTATTTCTTCATTTCCTTGCTTTGTATTGTATATCTAAGTGTGTAGTATTTTTCCAACACTTGAATATGGTTTATGGGAATATTCATGTTTAAAGTGTGGATTAAATACCTTGTTGTGCTTATGTATTGAATGATTTTCATATATTTGTGAAGTGGGTGTTTGTTATTTTAATTATTCTTGTTCTTTAATGTTTCCAAAGGGATTAGCTAACCCTAGGACTCGCCCATTAACTCCGAATTAGTTTTGGAAAAGATTATTTGGGGTTGGGAAAGATTAATTAACAAGAACTTGAGGATTTAACCCTCATTTTATAGATTCTACCTAGGGATAGGATTGAACTACTTGTAGCCAAACTCGGAAGTGCTTAATCTCCTAATTGGGTTAGGGATAATTCAATTAGGAAGTCTTGTTAGTCTTTGGGAAAAGCTAATTAAGAAATATTGTCCGCGCCTAATTCACATTACCCGCTCACATTTGTAAAATCGTGAAATACATTGGATCGTTACTCGAGTGTAATACCCGAAGCATCGATACTTGTTGCCATCTATCATTTTAATTGCTTTCTAGGTTAGTTTATATTTTCGCATTTAGTTATAAACAATTATCAAAAACCCAAAATCATATTTGTTTGGCACTGTGCGATAAGTGATAATTCTCTAGCATTCCTAAACGCCCTCATATTGTTCTCTGTGGGATTCGACCCCAACCTTGTTGGGTTACTATATTTGACAACGATCGCTTACATTCTTTTAAGGTGTAAATTGAGCGTATCAGAGTTCAGATGATAAAACATGCTCGGTGTAGCGACACTTACGTCTCATATTCCATTCCTTAGGGAATGGCATCTTCTCGGCAGGGATGAGGTCCGAGGTCCTGACTCGAACAAACCATCTCATCCACCCCCGGTCTTTATCTTCGTCGATGCAGGAAACAAAATGCTTTGGAAAATCGATGCTGCAGCTTGACTAAGCCCCCTCGATAGAGGAGAGGGCTATATAATCTGATCAGATGATCGTGGGTGAGAGACGTCCCCCCGACCATGTTCGAGAAGTATCTAATCATATAGACAATTCTCCAAAAAGAAGGATAAATTTGACCAAGCCTCACTCGATATTGACGACAAAAGTCGAGGATCACCGGGTACTGGGTGGAGAAGAAGAATCTACAGGACCTAAGGTAAAAGGGTACACATATACGCTGAGGAATCCAGATTTATGTGTCGTTATGCTTTCTTCCGATGAAGGAATTTCCACTTGCACCGTCTCCCCCCCAGCGGCAATATATCTTTACCTTCTTCACATCGGTTACTACACTTATATACCGAGACATGGGCTCGCATCAACCCGGTGTCGAATGAGGTCTATCTATTTTGAAATCGGAGGATGTCTCGGAGGGACAAAGAATGCACTCCTTGATTCGGGGAGGTGATTTTGATTTGGCCTTTGATGGGCGTGATGAAGGATGGTTTTCCTCCTTCTAAGGGACCATTTTAGAAGTTTTGGCCATGGTTATAACAGAGTTTTGAAGTAAGCTGATGAAGAAGTAAACACAGAAGAAGGATGAAGGAAAGAAATGGTTAGTGAATATCTGAAGGTTTGAAGCTATTGTAAAAGTATAAAAGCTAAGAAATTGAAGTATTTATAGGAATCGTTTGAGTATGTTGGAGGAGTGGAAAAGTCGACCAATAGCGGTTCGTGGGCCTTTCGAGAACCATGCTGACAGCGACTACTGTGCAACCTTTTTGTCACATTATTTAATGATCTCAAGTGGCTGACGTCATAATGGGGATATCGAAGAGGCAAGAATTCAAGACCATTTCTTATCGTTTCATTCTAAGAAACGCTAGGACTATATATAAGGCCAAAATTAGAGAGCCCGATTTTGAGGCCACTGTGGTATTCCGCCCAACATCTAGAAGCTCAAAGCAGAGTTCGAAGCTCGACCCCAAGGGAGCATATCGAAGGTTCCCTGTGCTTGACCTCGGGGCAGTATAAATCGATGACCATCATGGAAAGGCGGGAAACTCCCACGGACACGTGGTTAGAGATGACCAAGTCTGCAAGAATAGTACAAATCCGTAGTAAGCCATTAAATAACTGTCCTAATAGTGTTTCTTTGGTAATAATTATACATGTAGTATGTTGGGATTCCCCCTCCTATATAAAGGTTACCCTTGTCATTTTGTAGGACACATGAATATTCAATACAACAAGAACATTCTCTGCTCTCTTAGCTAAACGTGTTCAATAATTGCTCTATAGATTGATTGCTTTCCATTTATTGTGTTCATTAATGGTTCTTTATTTACTGCTCATTATTTTTCATTAAAGGTTATCTCGAGGCCCTAGATACCACTGTATCTTCATCGACCGATTGTTAGCACTCACTATAGCCTGACCTCGAGGTCTCATTTTGAGTAAACTCGAGGCCCAATTCTAGTGAGCTCGAGGACTAGCCTAGTAACAACTTGGTTTTCATATCACTACTTTCCCTTACTCTTATCTTATTTTTCTCACTCACACTTAACATCTATTGTCAAACAACTAGCATAAAAATTATCACATATTTTTGGAACTACAAAATCAAATATAATTGTCATTACCATTTTCAAGGTAAACAATGTTGTTAGCATTTGTTATACCCTTTATTGTTGCAATTGATCTCATATGCTTTAGTTGAAGTTACTACCTCTCTTATTGTCTTGTTAATCCTTATTTATTAAATTACTCTTACATGAATTTGATATTTCGTGGAATATGTTCTTGTTGAGTTATTGGTGTTGAAGTTGTGGAAACCATTATCACATTGAGGTTGAATTTGTTAATTGTTGCTCATTCATCATTCATTTTGTTGTTATTGAGATTATTATACACATTGTAATTGAGGGCTATATGTTGTGATGACATCGATATTGTTGATTTTGGAAAGTATTGTGGCATATTGTCACATGTTGTGCGAGTTGAATACTGTGTTGTGATATTAATACGCATGCGGTGATATAAGGATAGGGATTGATAAGCATGCGGTGAGATACGGTGGGAATTTATACACTTGTTGCTAGTAAGGGAATTACTTGAAGCCACGCGGTGAGATAAGGGAGCTAAAACGCGTGTAGCTATTTCGAAAAAGTATTTTAAAAAAGAAATGCAAGGTTCACGCGGTGATATAAGGAAATATTGCGACTGAAATTTTGAAATGTGAATATGAAGCGGTACCTCAGTTGTTTTTCTTGTTGTACATTCCATGCTAAAAGAGGCTCGTTTGTTGAACAATTCTTGTTGTTTCGTTCATCATCTTACTTGTAATTGTCCGTGTTTGACTACTTGTTGTTTCATCATTTGTTCACAACTTGACGTTCGCTAGTGATTGATTAGCTATTATCAGAGACTTCAAGGTACACTTACTCGACTTTCGTAGTCCTCAAAGTCACCTTTTGCTTTTAGTTGTATTACTGTTTATTTCTTGTTCCGAAACAGTACTGTATTTTGAGACTATCAGTGTACTTTGTAGAGCTTATGACTCAATTCCACCAAATTTCGGGAGTTATTTGTCAGTTATACCCTTTTGGGGTTTAATATTATATAGTTTAACAATTTAATTTGATGATTGAGTTATTGTTTCTGTTATCTTTCAATATATGTTAGACTTACCTAATATTAGAGACTAGGTGCCATCACGACATCCTAAGATGGAAAATTTGGGTCGTGACACCATAATATCGAATTTAAGCATGAATTATAGGTACAACCAATCAGTGATATAGAGAAAATGTGTTCAAGTCTCTTAACAGTTCAAAATATAAAGAAAATACGCATTCGATATCAGATAACTCATTAACAATTGCATATAGAGAAGATATGCACTGGTACTATTCTAATTTAACAACTCAACATATGGAGAAAATATGCGTCTAACATCACTAAATCATCAAAGCTTACTTGTAAAGACGATATGCATAAAATATGAAATAATCCTTCCACGGTTGTATATAAAGAAGATATGAATAAAATACCAAGTAATTCATTAACAATTTCATTTATAAAAGATATGCATAATTAGACAAGTCATATTGCACAAGAAGATATGTACTTTTCGCGAGGCATATATATATATATGAGATATGCTTAGAAGGCATATATATATTCCGGTACTATCATATAGAGATGATACGCAGTAAATGGATCATGAATACACCCAAGGAGTTTACATATAGAGAAGATAAACATAATCCAACAACTAACAAGTTTTCATAATCCGCATGTACGTCATCAAAGAGAAACATGAGCGGACGACCCTAGGGGGATGGATCCTTATCCATATGTAACGATCCGAATAGTCGGGGGTTTCCAAGAGAAACATGTAACTATCTGTTTGAATTTCGATTTCGGACTTCAAATAGGCCCATTTTGGTTTGATAGGAATCAGACGGATGGCTGTGATCCTAGAAATTCCTTAAGTTCATTGTGACTTTCATGTATTTTAACATTCGATTCGTGATTCTGCATGTTATTTTTGTGTTTTGTGTCTACGAAATTTGGTTTCATTCCGAGTTGGTTTGATAGGAATCAGACACATGTTTGTGATTCTAGCAATTCTTTAAGTTCATTGTGATTTTCATGTGTTTTAGTGTATGATTCATGATTCCGGATGTTACTTTTGTGTTTTGATTGCACGAGCGAGTTCCTATGATATTTTTAAAGTTGTGTGGATGTTTGATGTAGATCTCAGACGGCTGGGGTGAGATTCGGACGTGTTCCAGAGGTTTTGATGAAGTTTCAGATTTGCTAGTGTTTTTGATTTCGCATTTGCGAGATGAGAGATGCATTTGCGACTATAGCTTTTACGTATCAGAGGCCGCATTTGCCAAGAAGTAGTGGATTGGCAGGCTTTGCATTTGTGCAGCAAGCCTCGCAAATGCGATAGAAGCTTGGGCTGGGGGCTGGTCACTTTTACAACTAATTGGTTTCTATTGCAAAAACCCAAAGTTCGCATTTGCGACATATATGTCGCTTTTGCGATTTGTTCAGGGTTGTTCAATCTTCGCTTTTGAGAAGGATTTTTCTCTTTTGCGAGGGTTTGCATTTGCAACTTCTGCAGCTGAACATAAGGGTTTAATTTCGGGACTTAGCTTTATTTATCACATTTTTTAGCCCTAGACTCAGTGGGAGGCAATTTTTGTCATGACCCAAACTGATGGGCCGCAGCGGGTGTCCGAGTCCTACATGTTTAACATCCTTAAGCATGCGTCTAAAATATAAACATGAATAACATGCGTGTAGGAAACTTATCCAAAAGACATGTGTACATACACAAGTGGAATATAGTGGGCGAGTCGGCAATGCTTCTATAGACAACTATCTATCCAAAACTAGAAGCCGACAAGGCCACATACTATCAAACTATACATAACTATCTACAGACCTCGAACAGAAATACAATTGTACAAATATGGGATTGGGCCACGTCATACCTATATATGTATACAAGCATATAGTACCAAAATCAAAAGAAGCTCCGGATCAAGTGAAGCACGCCAACTCTCGCTGGTCAAGGATCCTAAGAAGGGGGACAAGCAGCTTGCCTACCTGCACCTGCGGGCATGAAACGCAGGCCCCGGGAAATAGGGCGTCAGTACGAATAATATACTGAGTATGTAAGGCATGAAAATCAGTACCTAAAAGACATAGATGAAACATGAAATAAAGAAATCCACCTGTAAGTTTGAATAACTTTGTGAATTCTGAAACACTTATGATGTCATGCACGTGCGTATAAATGTCGTGTCATGCATAGGTATAGTTGTACATAACATCATCAAGCCTTTGAGGGCATCCGATCATATCGTCTCGGCAGCTGTGGGTAACATCATGAACATATACCAACTGATCAAGTGCTGGTGCATATATAGCGCCGTAACCTTTTCCCATATTCTATATACATATATATACGCGTACATAGCGCCATCTGGTCATGGGTCAATATACATGTATAAATGAATGAAATGCATGAAAATATATTAATAATCTCAATATTCCTTTCATACCAAATTTATCAACTGCGTATTATTCTGAGACCCATGAACAGAAGATATAATAATATGTCACATATGGAATCAAGAACATAGAGACCCCTAGTAGTTCTATGAATAGAGTTGTTTATGAAAGTTGTGCCTTTGCTCGTTTCTTCTGTATCATGACAAAAAGAAAGAAGGGATAGCCTTAACATACCTGGAGTAGAAAAAAATCCGTATGATATCCTTGGAAAAGGTTGCACTGTACTCCTTTAGAATCGCAAAATCTCACATTGCTAAAGTGCTAATAAATCTCGTTGGAATTTTTATGTTTCAAAATCTTGTTGAGAACTTGTTGGATTGAGGTCATGTCCGTTTTGAATGTTTGTAATATGGAGAAAATTGTAAGACTACTTCTTGATTATCTTTAAGGTCAAATGAAGTCCAAGATGCCAAACTTCTAATGTCTTTACGTAAGTGTCAAGTGTATGACACTTTAGATGACCACCTTTAATTTTATATCATGAGTCACTTAATTTGAATGGGGGCTGCCACCTCATGCCCTTAAATCTTTATCCACTATATCCCTAATTAATTAGGTAATATCCCATTACCCAATAATTAATCAATTATTCACATAATTAAGAATTATCTCAACTTAATTTAAAATACTACTCACCATTTACATACCTTGTACACCTTACTATCATGGTCATGTAGTACCTCGTATGGCACTAGCCCATAAATACTCGGTATTATAGATCGAACCGTATTTTATCGCAAATCGACAACCTTGAATGAAAACTCATTTTCTTTAATTCGTGTACCATTTATCCTTCATGGTACTTATTTATCACTTGGTATAAATAACATAAATACGTTAACCTCAAGATACTCTCATCCCCGAGTCTACGGCGATTTACTGAAGACGAAACTTTAACGTTTGAAAACGCGAGATGTAACAATGTTGAGGAGAGATATTCATTCCAAAATATTGGGTAAGTGATTTTGATCCATTTTTTTATTGCATAAAATGATTGTTTATGAGATTTAACAACTAAATCATGAGATTTGAAGAGAAATTTTGGGTGTTTTGACTATGTTTTGAAAATAAAAATTTCAGATTTGAGAGTCGAGTTGGACTTGGATTTGAAAACGGAATACATATTTTGACTCGTGGGACTATGGATTGTCAATATCTACCATTCGACTTGGGTTTTGACCGTTCGTGCCCGAGATTGACTTTTGTTGACTTTTTGGAAATTGTGTAAAGATCTTAACATTATTAATTTAAATTGGTTTCTCTTGCATTGTTTGATATTCTTGTCGATTTTGGTTAGATTTGAGCTGAGCGGAGGTGAATTTTAGAGGAAAAGTATTTTTAGAGTATTGATTGAGGGCTTTTGAGGTAAGTATCTTGCTTAACTTTGGGGGGAGGGGGGGTGGTAACTACCCCATAGGACTTGGTCTAGTTCCATTACTTGAATTATGTGAAAGACATGTACACGAGGTGAAGAGTGTGTACCCTGGCTTATATGTGAAAATTGATTGGTTTAGACTCTTAGATTATTGAAATTCTTTTAATTAAAGTTGTTGTTGTTATATGGAATATCTTTCATTGTCGATCTATTTCCCGTTTATTTTTGTTGTTGTTGAAATTCTTATATACATTGTTGTTGATTCGTGATATTGGTATTTTTATATTTTAAATACTGTGGTATATGTGGACGTATTGTGGGGATTGATTAATGTCGTGCGGAGCATAAGGGTGATATATTACTATTGCTGATTGTGCAGAGCGATATAGGTGGCTATAGATATACTGTCTGGGTGGAGTGATACAGGTGGATATTATATTATTGTCAGGGTGGAGAAATACAAGTGGCTATTGATATACTATCTGGGTGGAGTGATACGGGTGGCTATTGTGTTATTATTGGGGCGGAGCGATACGGGTGGGTATTATGAAATTTTCACCACGGTGAGATAAGGGTGGCTATATGGGGATGTTGATGGCCTGGGGGCGTGTTGCTGATGAAAAAGAAGTATTCTGGTTGTTGCTTTTTGACTTCCTTGTGCGTGTCATGCATATTACATGAGTTGTTGTGTTTTTTATAATGTGCTAGTCGGTGTCTCTAATATTACTTGTTGATTTGAGTTGTGACAGTTTGCTTACACATGTACACACCGTAACATATCATTTATACCAGTCCAAGGGTATGAAACTTGATGTTCATTGATCATGTACATATATTCTTGTATATTTCCGTTCTCTGCGATATGGTTTGACTGGTAGTTTGTGGCCACGATGGATGGATTGTGATATTGAGTCGGTGACCACGCCGGGCGGATTGTGATTGAGCATGTGACTCTTCCGGGTGGCACATGAATTGTCTGTCCATCACGTGAGTTGTCCATGCAGATGTGACTCATATTGTGGCATGAGGTCTTAGCCGTGCGAGGGTGATTGAAAATGTGGGCACGAGGTGCCATGTGTATATGATTCGTGATTTGGAACTCGTGATTTGTGATTATGAGGTATGGTACCTAGGGGTGATTCTTGCTGTAACTCTTGTGTCATAATCGTTTGATGATTAGAACTGACATTGTTATTCCTTAATTCCATTCACTCGTATTTTATCTTTAATTTGATTATATTGTTGTTTTATCATAGGATTACCCTTCATTGCCATTTATTTATTTTGTTTTCCGTTGTTAGCTTTATAGTAATATTCAGCACATGTTTCTATATATAGTGAGTGTCTTAACTTGTACATCGTCACTACTCCACCAAAGTTAGTCTTGATACTTACTGGGTATCGATAATGGTGTACTCATACAACATTTCTGCACATTTTTGTCTAGATATATGTATTGGAGATAGTGGCTTCAGGCAATGTTAGCTTCTTTGATCGCGAGGATTAAAGGTAGAGATGTTCGATCGATGCAGTCCCTTGGAGTCCTTTCCTTTTAAATTATACTGTCGATTCTCTATTCGAACAATATTGTATTTTATTTTGAGACATTTTTATGTATTTATCTAGAGTTCGCGACTCTGTACTACCTAGTATTAAGGAATTTATTGTGATTGTTGTTGCATAGGTTTGTATCACCTTTATTTCTATATTTATATTAAACCATGTATTCATTGTGTCATGTTTACTTAGTTTAAGTGTTGTAAGTGATCAGATTACCTAGTTTTAGAGACTAGGTGCCATCACGATACTTAAGGTGGGATTTTGGATCTTGACAAGTTGGTATCAGAGCTCTAGGTTCATAGGTTCTACGAGTCACGAGCAATTTTAGAAGAGTATTACGGATCGGTACAAAGACGTATGTACTTGTCTTCGAGAGGCTATGGAACTATTAGGAAATTCCACTTGTTTCATTCCTATCATGCGATTTATTGATTTCTGAGATGAGCTTTTGTATTTCTATTCTCTCATAGATGGAAAGGACACGCCCTACCAGATCAGCCGAGTGGACACTCGCTCCCTCTGCTATAGTCGTGAGAGGCCGGGTCCGCGGTAGATTCTGAGGAGGGGCAGTGCTACATAAAGAGCACCTACTAGAGTAGTAGCCAAGGAGCCACCAGTAGCTCTGATCGGGGAGCAGGCACCTCCCCGTATTAGGGCAGACAACTTTCAAATCACCAACGTGATGCTCACTTTACTTGAGCAACAGGGATTCTTTACAGGCGTACCAACCCATAATTCTTACAAATATTTGAAGGGATTTGTGGATACACGTTGGGGGAGCAAGAAAACTAATGCTTTCGAGGGTGTATTGAGGCTAAGGTTTTTTCCCTTCTCTATACGGGGGAAAGCTTAAGATTGGTTGGAACGGTTGCTGAACCATTCAGTACACACTTGTGATGAGTTAGAAGCCATGTTCATTGCTAAGTTTTTCTCTCCCGGGCACATTGCTACACTTCGAGGTGAGATCTTGGAATTCAAACAAGAACCGAATGAATTACTACACAAAATTTGGGAGCTTTATAGAACAATGGTTAAGGAATGTCCCAACAACAATATGACGGAAAACATGTTGCAAAAAACCTTCTACCGTGGGATTAACACAACTAACCAATGTGTAGTGAATCAACTAGCTGGTGGAAAATTCACGACAACGCGTTATGCGGAGGCATGCGACATTCAAGATGAGACAGTGGATACGTCATCAGCTTGGCAATCCCGGGACAATGTCCCATAAGGTGATACGAATATGATCCACCTCCGCAAAGAGTATCAAGACCATGGGAAATCCATTGAAGAATTGACAACAATCATGACTCAACTAGTAAGTGAAATATCCTAAGAACGTTCATGCTATGGAGGGATTTAATGTTTTGCTGAACAAGAAGACCACCAAGGGTCCACAAATACGAACCCAAGTGGAGAACTATGTGTAAGATGATGGAGGTTTTGATCAAGATGCTTCTTATAATGAGCAATAGGAGGAAGTTCAATATGTGAACAATTTTTCACGGGCAAAGATACTACTTCCAAGGCCTAAATCAACAACAATGGTGACCACAAAATAACCATTGCAATTGGAGTTCTAAAAATTAAGGGAATTGACATAATAACAACAATCAAGGACATTGGAATGGAAAAAACCATTGGAATTGGGGAGGTAACAATCAAGGTGGATGGGTAAATTGTCATGCCCCAAACCTGGGGAGGCGTGGTTGGCACCCAGTGCCGTGCTGGCCCGAGCGAACCACTCTAAAACTCATGATCATTCGACCAAAACTAGAACATACATAGGTCGCGTTGGCTGAACTCATTTCTTTTGTAACTATCATGGGCGAACATGCCACAACTCATAATGTACAAGTGTAAGTGGGAAAACACTGTATCACCGGATCATTTTTCTTAAAGCATGAATACATATGGGCCGTCAAGGCCTCTAACATACTGTACAAAATGAACCTCTGTCTACAAAGCCTCTAAGATTATTTGACATCAAATGGGACAGGGTATCGGCCTACAGATAAGTCTTTTAGCAAAACTCTGACACGATGACTCCTAGACTCGGCTGCACTCCGAATGAGGTGGAGTCTTACCGATCCTTTGCTGAATGCCATTTAAACTACTATGAAGGCTCGTCAAACTGATTATCTATACCTGCATGCATGAATGCAGCGTCCCCAACAAAAGGACGTCGGTACGAATAATGTACTGAGTACGTAAGGCAGAACGGAAACATAACAATAAGTCCACATTACTTTAAATACATATAAGAATCAATCCTGAATCTCCGAAGTGCCACCGTATATGCATACTTATTATACTTACATATATAATGCATATTGTATGATGCATGGATGCCCAACTAATCAGTGGTAATTGCTCGACCGGCCGTAACACGATGGTAAATGTATGATTGCCCGGCCGACCATAGCTCGGTAGTAAATATGTAACTGCCCAACCGGCCGTAGCTCGGTAATAAATGCATGACTGCTCGACCGGCCATAGCTCGGTGGTAAATGAATAGGCATGACTGCCCAACTGGTGGTAAATAATGATACATAGCTTCCCAACCGGTGGTAACTTCCCGACCGGCCGTAGCACGGTGGTAAATGCATGAAGATTCATGTACATGTATCACTACATTATAAACATTAACATCTATATCATATACCTCATTAGGGACTTAGGGACATACTTAGACATGCTTTAATATTACTTTATAGGAATGAATAACGTAGATATCCTTAGCTGCTAAGAGTAGAACCACTTATGGAATAGCATTACGTTTACATCTCGTTACTTGGATCATGCCAAAATGAAGGAAAGATTTAGCCTTAACATACTCGGAGTAGAGAAAAATTCGTATGATATCTTTGGAAAATATTGCACCGTACTTCTTTAGAATCGCAAAATATTTACGTTGCTAAGGTGCTAATATTTCTCGTTGGAATTTTTTGGTTGCAAGAATTTTGTTGAAAACTTGTAGGAAATCTCTAACGTCTTTGGAATTGTTTGGTTGCAAGAATTTTGTTGAAAACTTGTAGGAAATCTCTAACGTCTAATGGTAGTGTCTTTCTATATAAAATATAAGAAATGAAGTGTTTTTGTACTTGACACATTACCTTACAAGTCTTTGTATTCAAAATGAGAAATGAAGTGTCTTGCACTTAATACATTACTTTGCCACCTAACCAAAAATGAGTAAGAGTCATTTGTCCAAGAAGTGCCTTGCTTCCACGTTAAGGGAGGGTTAAGCTTATCCAATGATGGTAATTAATTAGCTAATCTTTCATTAAAAAAATAATAATTAACCCATTGACCAATAATTAGCCAATTACCCACATAATTAAGAATTATCTCAAAATACTACTCACTTTTAACACACTTTATAGACCTTATTATCATGGTCTTGTGGTACCATATAAAATAAATACATACATTATTATTTCATTAAAATATCCATGTAAAAATACATATATTTTCTTAACTTATAATTTTTCTAATCTCATATAAAGAGTAAAAATTCTCATACGCTTAAATCTTAAAATGGTAAAAACATAACCTTCTTTTGTGAGAAAATAACTTCTATTTTTACAATACAGAAAATCTTCTTTATGAACTTTCTCATATTATGTGTATAATTTAACATATTCGAAAATAGTAATAATGGTAACTATCAAAAATTATACTTATAAAACTTCTACTAAAATACTCCACTTAAAATAAAATACCATACTCACATAATATCTAATGTTATCAAGGTTGTAAACTTATAGGGTCTTATAATAATAATGTCTTAAACCCTCTATAACCTCATAATAGACATAATCCTTTCGAACTCATGTGGATTTACTATGGCACATCCTAATGCTAAGGTACGAGATGTAACATAAACAATCAAGGCAACCGGGAGTCGGGTATTCAAAGGCCCCCAATGTACCAAAAACTGAGCAACCCAACCCCGTATCCTTCCCATGGTTCAAGTTCTTCAAACAATAAGATGGGACGTATTGAGAATATGTTCAAGAAAATGATAGAAAAGAATGTCGATTCGTATGCCAACTTGCCTCCCAAAACACATCAATCCGCAATCTAGAAGTTCAAATTGGGAAAATCTCTCGAGCTCTAAATTCTCGTCCTAAGGGTGCACTACCAAGTGACACGGTAGTAAACCCAAAGGGAGGTAACAATATGGGGAATGCTATGGCGGTTATCACAAGGAGTGAAGAGGCGGGAATGCACCTTACCTCAAGTGAAAGGCGACTTGTCGATGATGACCAAGTGATGCAAGAAGAAGAGATCCCAAACAATATTGTTCAAGAAAATGAGGAAGTTAGGATTGATATTGATGATAGTGTGGAAGAGAATCAATAGGTGGTGAACCCATCTAGGGAACACATCATTGACATACCGGAACCGGTAGTGCAAAAGGCAAAGGCACCATTGTCTAAGCCTCCACCTCCATACCCTCAAGACTTGCCAAGCAAAATATTGAGAATAAATTCAATATGTTCATTAAAATGATGAAGATTCTTTCAATCAATGTGCCATTGGTAGAAGCTTTGGATCAAATGCCCGGTTATGTAAAGTTTATGAAACATCTTATGATGATGAAGTGGTCGATGAATTTTGAAAATATTAAGGTCACTCATCAAGTGAGTGAAATTGTCCATTCAATGGCTCCTAAGTTGGAGGATCCCGGTGATTTCACGATCTATCTTTCTTGGGAGACCTTTCATTGCTGCGGGTAAGGCTCTTTGTGATGTAGAAGCCGGAGAACTCACTTTCCGGGTTGGTGCTGAAAAAGTGGCATTACATGTGTGTAAGTCCATGTGGCAACCAAATAACAATGAGGTGTGTTCTTTTGTAGGCTTAATGACCAACGTTATTGTTGATGATACTAGTGCTACTATCAATGTTGGTGATATGTTGGATGTCGTGTTGCTCAATTTTGATGATGACGAGATGGATGGTTTCATGGGATGCGTGAACTCTTTGCAAAGAATGGGATCGTACAACTGTGCACCCCAGAAATTATCTTTGGATCTTGAAAATAGGAAAAGTCCTCCAACAAAGCCTTCTATTGAAGAGCCACCTACTTTGGAGTTGAAGCCATTGCTTCCTCACCTTCGGTATGAATTTCTTTGCCCTTGTTCTACTTTACCGGTTATTCTGTCCTCTTGCTTGGCTAACGTGCATGTTGATTCCACATTGGCGGTGTTTCAAAAGAGGAAGAAGGCTATTGGGCGGACTTTGGTGGATATTCGAGGTATAAGCCCCGACTTTTGCATGCATAAGATCAAATTGGAGGATGGTGCTCAACCGTCCATTGAACATCAAAGAAGATTAATGAGGCTATGCAAGAATTTGTCAAGAAAGAGATTATCAAGTTGTTAGATGCCGGGGTTGTCTACCCCATTTCCGATAGTTCATAGACCTCTGCGGTCAATGTGTCCTGAAGAAGGGGGCGTGATGGTGGTTACCAATGATAAAAATGAATTTATTCCTACAAGAACAATGACTGGTTGGAGGGTTTGTATGGATTATCGCAAGATCAACAAAGTTACAAGGAAGTATTACTTTCCACTTCCTTTCTTAGATCAAATGCTTGCTAGATTGTCCGTCCGTGCTTTCTATTTCTTTCTTGATGGGTACTCGGGCTACAATCAAATTCTCATTGCTCAAGAAGATCAAGATAAGACAACCTTTGCATGTCCTTATGGTAATTTTTCTTTCAAGAGTATGCCATTTTGTTTGTGCAAAGCACCGACGACTTTTAAACGGTGTATGATGGCTATTTTGACGGACATGGTGAAGGAGTACCTTGAAGTTTTCATGGATGACTTCTCGGTGGTTGCGGATTATCTTGATGATTGTCTTGCAAATTTGGATAAAATGTTGGCTAGATGTGAAGAGACCAACTTGGTACTCAATTGGGAGAAATGTCATTTCATGGTTGAAGAAGGTATTGTCGCTGGCCATAAAATCTCAAGGAATGGAATTGAAGTTGAAAAAAGAGAAGATTGAGGTAATTTCTAAGCTTCCACCCCAATTTCGGTGAAGGGTGTGTGGAGTTTCCTAGGTCACGCATGTTTCTACCGACGCTTTATCAAATATTTCTCTAAGGTGGTGAATCCATTGTTTAAGCTCCTTGAGAAGGATGCCAAGTCCGATTTAAATGATGATTGCATGAGGGCTTTTAACTATTAAATCTCAAGCTGACAACTACTCCATTACCGCTCCAAATTGGAATGTGCCTTTTGAACTCATGTGTGATGCAAGTGGCGTAGCGGTCGGGGCTGTTTTGCGGAAATGTATCAACAAAATCTTCCATCCGGTATATGCTAGTAAGACCATGAATAGTGCCCTAGTCAATTATACCATTACAGAGAAATATCTCTTTGCTATAGTGTTTGAAATTGAGAGGTTTCGCCCGTACTTGATCAGTGCCAAAGTTATTTTCTACACAACCCATGCAATGTTTCGCTATATTATGAGCAAAAAGGATTTAAAAGCTCAGTTGATGAGATGAGTACTGTTGCTACAAGAATTTTATAATGATATCCAAGATAGAAAAAGTAAGAAAACCAAGTGGCAGACCACTTGTCTCGTTTGGAGAAGTAGGGGAGGCCGCAAGATGGCCTTGAAATCAATGACTCCTTTCCCGATGAGCAAGTTTTGGCAATTTCAATGAAAGAGGTGCCATCATGTGAGGACATGGAAAATTTTCTTGTGAGTGGATTTATTCCGGATGAGCTCTCTTCAAACCAAAGGAAGACGCTCAAAAGAGATTGTCAAGATTATTATTGGGATGAACGATACCTTTTGTAGATTTGTACGGATAGGGTGATTAGAAAGTGTGTACCGGAAGAAGATCAAGATGATATTCTTGGGGCTTGTCATTCTTCACCATATGGTGGTAATCATGGTGGAGCAAGAACGGCGACCAAAGTTCTTAGCTGCGACTTCTGTTGGCCTACTCTTTATAAGGATGCTAGTGATTTGGTGAAAAAGATGTGATGAATGTCAACGGGCCGGTGGAATCTCAAAGAAAAATGAAATGGCTCTCACAACCATCTTGGATATTGATATTTTATATGTTTGGGGCATTGACATTATGGGCCCTTTTGTGAGTTCTTGTGGAAACACTTACATCTTGGCCGTGGTGGGTTATGTACCCAACAATGAGGCGAGAGGTGTATTGGCTTCCTTGAAGAAGAATATTTTTACAAGATTTGGTACTCCACGTGCAATCATAAGCGATGGGGGTCACACTTTATTAACACAACTTTTGACACTTTACTTAGAAAGTATGGTGTTACTCACAAGGTCACGACTCATTATCACATACAAGCTAGTGGGCAAGTGGAAGTCTCCAACCGGGAGATAACGAGAATCTTGTCCAAAGTGGTGAATGTTAATCGGACGGATTGGTCCAAGAAGCTTGATGATGCATTATGGGCTTATCGGAACGTCTCCATACTGGTTAGTGTTCGGGAAGGCTTGTTATCTTCCGGTGGAACTAGAGCACAAGGCAATGTGGGCTCTAAAGAAATTGAATCTTGATGGAATGTAGCCTCTAGCTTGCGGGTTGCACAATTGAATGAATTTGCTGAGTTCTGGTAACAGGCTATACGAGTTCATCCTTGTACAAAGAATAGATGAAATATCTTCACGACAAATACATTTGGAACAAAGTGGTCAAGGTTGGCGATCTTTTATTGTTTTTAGCTCAAGGTTGAGGATGTTTCTTAGGAAGCTAAAATCCAAGTGCAGTGGTCCGTTTGAAATTGTTCGTGTGACACCTTTTGGTGTATTATACATGAAGAACAAGAACAATGAAGTATTCCGAGTCAATGGTCACCGGGTGAAGAACTACTTGGGCAAGGTTGGAGATAGCCATGTGTTGGCGGTCATCTACTTCACTTGAAGGTGCTTTGACATTACATTGTGTCGCGACGTTAAATCAGGCGCTTCTTGGGTGGCAATCCATGTTCTTTTCCATTTTATTTTGTAGATAGATGTTATTTGTGGTTATAACTTTCATTAAAGTGTGCCACATGATTAAGTGTTGAAGGAACTGCGCACCGCACTTTAATTGTGCGAACCGTAGAATTTTCTGTGCCCCAACAAAAGTGCTTGTATGGCCACACATTTCTCATGCAGACCGCACAATTGGAGGCTTGCCAAAGTTTCAAAATTTAACTCTCTGAAATTTGAGTTTGTCAATGCGGGGCTAATCTGCGACTGCAAAAAGAATTGTGCGGTGCACTAAAAATGTGCGGACCGCACATATGGTTCATAGAAGTTAGGCACAGGTTAACGAGTGCGGACCGAACTTGGAATTGTGCGGCTGCACTCAGTCTCTTTTCCTCTTAATGTCTCTAAGTATAAATAGGGGCTTTGAGATCTTTTTACACTTTTCACTCTCTTTATAATCATTGTTGCTTTGCAAGTTTTTACTAAGAGATTTTATAGCCTACCGCATACACCTACTGGTGCTTACACACTCTATCTGGTGTGCTTCACTACATGTTAATCTTTGCGTTTGTTTAATTTTTGAAATTATAGTTTCTTTTTAGGCCATCTATTATTAGAGTTCATCCATGTGTCCATATGGGGTAGATCTGTACTGGGTAGGTTATAATACATGATCTAATGGGTTGGGTTAGTGAGTTTTGATGTGTATACCTTGTTTCCATACCAATTTAAACAAGTAATTGCATAATTTAAGTGAAAATATGACTGACTGTTTGTGAAATTTGAAATCCTTGGCTGCACTTCAATTTTTGCGGTCCGTAGTTTAGTTGTGCTGGGCAACTGGTGAAGGCAAGTGCTTCTGCGGTCGAACATATATCTGCATAGTCTATTTGAGGTATACTTCTTGAGAAAACAAAAGTGCAGACGACACAGTAAATTCGGCGGACCATAGATGCATTCTGCAGTCGGATCGAGGGCATGAAGGCTATAACATAGAGTTTGAGGCCTTATTTATGGGACATCCACAAAAGCTTTCCCATTCAGTCAATTGAAAAGAGCCCGCTTACCCACTCCCCTTTCCCCCCATTTCTAGGAGCCTCGCCCTTTTGACTTGACATGTCAAGAAGTCTACAGCCGATAGTGGATCACCTTTTGCTTAAAAAGGCCCCCCATATCTCTCTTTGTTTCGATGAAAGCCTCAACGCTCTTCAACTAAAATCAACAGGCTTGGTTTGGAACCCTTGTCGACCCATTGAGAGGTCCTCGGCCCGAGAAGGCTGCAAAAAGGCCTCCACATTATGTTCAGAGAAGAGGCGCTTGAGCCACTGAAGTTTTTCGTCAAAAATGCGACCGCACTTTAAATTGTGCGGTCTGCACTCCCTTTCTGCGGCCGCACATAAAAAATGTGCAGACTGCATTTCTTATTTCCTACAACATGTTATATCTGTAGTAACCTCATTGTGTCCACAATGTTCTCCTTGCCTCATAAGTGTTGGTTATGTTGAATGATGACGTGCAAATAACAATCCTCCTTGCTTGGATATAGACAATGGTTTGATCACGAGGCCGCAGTAAAACTAGAAAGGCAGAACTGACTCTTCTATGGGTCAAGTTAGAGGTACCCTGCCCCTTTGCCAGCCCAAACTATCAGGAAGAAGGCCACAACAGGCCAAATCTAGCTCTTATGTCCCGTCTAGGGAAGCTTATGGGGGAAACTCCGTGCTTATTCTAGAGGAGCATGCAGTTGCACAGTTTAGGCCACAGGGGCGATATGAGCCCATGGATGAGGCCTCTTCATCTCAAAGCACTTCCGAGGGTTTGTAGAGTGCTATCCAGACTTCTAAGCCAGCACCTGTTCTAGAGAGGCAATCTGTGTTCAGGAGTCCCTGATGATGGTATAGGGGGATAGGGTGCATCCACTAGTGTTGAGAGATCAAAGAAGAAGGAGATATTGCAGGACAAAGTTGTTAGGTTGGCAGACTTTACTGGCTTCTGAATGTGGTGGCCCAAGAAATCCTTGACCCTTGAGAGTCAGTTTCTGTTGAAGGATCAAGATAAATTCAACTTTGCAGTGTTGAGACAGTTCAGATCGAGGAATGATTGGATGTTGTTCACTGAGAGAGTAGTAGATACCAAGGAGCACCTTGTCCACGAGTTCTATGCCAACGGTTCTAACACCCACAAGGGAACAAAGATTACCAAAGTACGCAACCTCAAGGTGAGCTTTGATCAGCAAATACTAAATGCGTACTTGGGGTTTGAGGACATAGAGACGTTAGAGTACCTCTAGAAGTTAGCTATGAAAGAAGAAGTATTGTCGTGACTTGCGGAGATCTTAGCACCACTAGTCCCACCTCCACCATGGATCACTATTGGGGTTCCGATTCAGCGAAACACACCAAGTTTTGAGGCAAAGTGTTGGCAGACATTTGTGTATAGCAGACTTGACCCGAGCCAGAATGAGAAGATCTTGCCTATTTCCTGTGCAATTCTTGCGGCTTTTATCATTGTCGAGTACACAATCAATGTGGGTGCCATGATGCCGGCCAACATCATATTGGTAGCACAGCAGACCAACACGGCCTAGAAATATCTCAGAGTACCTTACTGATGCAAAGGTGGAGTCAAGAAAGTTTGATACAAAGGTGAAACCGAACAAGCTTTTTGACTAGTACTCGTTGATGGATCCGACCAAACCAAATAAGAGAGCTCAACCTTCTACAACTACAGGACAGTCTGATGAGTCGGTAGTGGTAGTTTCTAACACAACTGACATACCATCTACATAAGTTGAGCCCTCTTCTAGTGCTATTGCTATGCCTCCGCCACCATCTTTAGCTTCTACTACAGCCCCAGAGCAGCCCCTACTCCAGCTCTGAGGCCGGTGATCATGCCTACAACTCCATTATCTGCTTTATGAGTCTCCCAGACATTAGTGAGTCTCAACAACTGGATGCAGACAAGTGCTTCAAAGCTGTCTGAGATATCTAGTACTAAAGTTGCGCAAGATTCTGAAGAACCTGAAGTTGATCATGGACACTCTAGTATAGCATGGGTCAGTTATTGAGGAGTTGACCAAATAAGTGAAGAGTGTGAGGAAGTGCTAGGACAATAAGAGATCAATTGATAATCTTAGGAAGGAGGTGACCCAACTTGCGATAGCTAGGGATTTACCATTTGACATGCTGCTTGACCCATACCAGTCTGCCCCAGATATGTCTACAATGGTTGCACCAGCTGGCCAGTGTGATGAGCCATGCCTTGCTGCTGACACTGCTGACGCATTGCGTGTGATGTTTGCTACTTCTGCCACTCCGGATATGATGATGATGTGATACAGTTAGTTAACCCAAGGGAAGATGATACTGATGAGGACATTGAGATGTTCAAGGATGCTTAGGGGTTTCTTCGCCCTCTCTCTTTTCATTCTTATTTTGTTAAGAATTAGGGATAATCCTTACTTTTGTTCGGGAGGGGGAGGTGGAGTTTATTTGATGTACGGATCTGGATACATTCGGAATGTAACAATTGGATAATTTTGTTTCTTTTCGTATTTTTAGTTTATCTATCTTTAGTTAGTTATTGTTCTCATTGGCTTCTTTAATTGTCCACTTTGATTTTTGTTTTTGTAAGTAGCTTATTTTTATGTTCGTTGCTTTCACGTTTTTTACGTAGCAGTATAGATAATAAGCCTTTGGTTATCTTAATGCCACATTTGTTTTCAAAAGTAGTTTTTTCTGAACAAGGTGACTTTTCCCGATGATGGATGGCAGCCAAAAACTATCAGGAAGAAGGCCACAACAAGCCAAATATATCTTTTATGTCTCGTCTAGGGAAACGTTTGAGGGCAAGCAGTGGCACAGTCTAGGCCACAGGGGAGATCTAAGCCCATGGATGAGGCCTCTTCATTTTACATCACTCCCTAGGTTTCAGAGAGTGCTAGCCAGACTTCTAAGTCAGCACCTCTTCTATAGAGGCATGCACAGACTGTTCAGGATAACCTTGATTATAGTAGAGTTGGAGAGGGTACATCCACTAGTGTAGAGAGATCAAAGAAGAAGGAGATATGGCAGGAAATATTTGAGCTTGGCTGCCTTTATTGGCTTATGAATGTGGTGGCCCATGAGATCCTTGACCCTTGAGAGGCCGTTTCTATTGAGGGATCAAGATAAATACAACCATACAGTGTTGAGACAACTCAGATCGAGGAAGGATTGGATGTTGTTCACTGAGAGAGTAACAAGTTCTATGCTAACGGTTCTCACATCCACAACGGGACAAAGGTGAGCAAAGTACGCAATCTCAAGGTGAAGTTTGATCAGCAAATGCTAAATGCGTACTTGGGGTTTGAGGACTTAGAGCCGACAGAGTAACTCTAAAAGTTGTCTATGAAAGAAGAAGTCCGGCCGTGGCTTGCGGAGATCTTAGCCCCACCAGGACCACCTCCACCATGGATCACTATTGGGGTTCCGATTTAGCGAAACACACGAAGTTTTGAGGTAAAGTGTTGGCAGATATTTGTGTATAACAGACGTGACCCGAGCCAGAATGAGAATATCTTGCCTATTCCCCGTGGAGTTCATGCGGCTTTTATCATTGCCGGGTACCCAATCAACATGGGTTCTGTGATGCCGGCCAACATCATATTGGTAGCACATCAGACAAACATGACCTACCCCTTTCCCAACACTATCATAGAGTACCTTACTAATGCAATGGTAGAGTGAAGAACATTTGATATAAAGGTGAAGTCGAAGAAGTTATATGACTAGTACATGTTGATGGATCCGACCAACCCAAAGAAGAGAGCTCAACTTTCTACAACTAGAGGCCAGTCTGATGAGTCGGTAGTGGTAGTTTCTGACACAACTGACATACCATCTAAATCGGTTGATCCCTCTTCTAGTGTTGCTGCTATGCCTCCGCCACCATATTTAGCTCCTACCACAATCCCGAGGGCAACCCCTACTCCAACTATGAGGCCGGTGATCATGACCACAACTCCATTATCTACTTTGTGAGTCTCTAAGACATAAGTGAGTCTCAACAACTGGATGCAGATAACTACTTCAAAGATGTCTGAGATATCTAGTACAGAAGTTGCGCAAGATTCTGAAGAACCAGAAGCTGATCATGGACACTCTAGTATAGAATGGGTCAGTTATTGAAGACTTCACCAAGGAGGTGAAGAATATGAGGAAGTCCCATGACAACAAAAGATTAGTTGATAATATTAGGAAGGAGGTGACCCGACTTGCGACAACTAGGGATTTACTATTTGACGTGTTACTTGACCCATAATAGTCTGCCCTAGATCCATTTACAACAGTTGCACCAGCTTGCCATTGTGATGAGCTATGCCTTTCTGCTGATGCATTGCGTGTTATGTTTGCTACTCCTTCCCCTCCAGATATGATGATGATGTGATACAATTAGTTAACCCAAGGGAAGATGATGCTTTTGGGGACACTGAGATATCCAATGATGCTTAGTGAGTTTCTTCGCCCTCTCTCTTTGCACTCTTATTTTGTTAAACATTAGATAATGCTTACTTTTTTCTGGGGGGGGGGGGGGGGGG
>ML296133.1:23823-57558 GCA_005239495.1 Nicotiana undulata
GGGGAGGGGAGGGGGGTGGATTTTATTTGATTGACGCATTTGGATACATTCGAACAAAAATAATTGGATAATTCAGTTTCTTTTCGTATTTTTAGTTTATCTATCTTTAGTTAGTTATTGCTCCCATTGGTTTATTTAATTGTCCACTTTGATTTTTGTTTTTGTTATTAGCTTTCATGTTTTTTTCGTAGTAGTATAGATAATAAGCCTTTGGTTTTCTTAATTCCACGGTACTTTCCAAAAGTAGTTTTGTGTGAAACAGGTGACTCTTCCTGAGAATGGATGGCGTGACAACCTTCTTAAGAGAATGAGTCCGTTTTTGTATTTAGGTAATAATAATAGTAATCAAAATGAATATAATCCCTAAGCAAGTCATTCTAGAAAAGAGTTATACATGCTTCATTTGGCACCAACACACTTAACTACGTGTTTATGGGCTGAAACAAGGTTTTTGAAAGAAAAAAGCTCTAGTTAATGACTTTGAGACTCTTGAGTTGACTTTGATAATCATTTAGTGATTTATCGGACCATAGTGATCTTTAACTTGATTGTGGTTGTTGTAGGCTCTCGACTCTATCCTCTTTTACGGTCTAGTTGCATGAGGGGTGTGGTTATTTTTCGTTGCTAATCCAAGTACACGTGCGAATGGTCTAGAATTTTCCCCAAATATACTTCATGGCGAAATCTTAAGTTTTCTTGGTTTGGGAAACGATTATAGGCTTTCCTTGGTCAGTTTCAACTTTCTATTACCAACCATCCCTGGTCAACCCCGTTTAAGCCTTTAGCCTTTCTCATTTGGTAACCATGTTATAAGCCTTTACCCATTTCGTCGTAATCCTCCCTTGGCACCCGGGCCTTCCTTAACCCTCTTGTAAAATAAGTGGATTAAGGAAAAAGTTTTGGGGAAGAGTTGAGGAATTTAAAAGAGGTATCAAGGCACCAAAAAGAGAAAATAAATGATAAGTATGAAAGGAGAAGGCAAGAAGAGAACAAGAACAAAAAGAAAATGCCAAAAAGAGAATAAAAAGAAGGGTTAATGAAATCAAAAGAGGTAATTATATCTAGTATGAGCATCAAGGGAGAAAAAGAATGAAATGAACAAGAAATAGTGATTTCAAGTCTCTCTAACCCTCCAAAAAAGAGATTGCCTCTACGAATTGGTAAATGTGTGCCAAGAAATGAAAATGTGGAGTTCTTAAGGAAGGGTGTAACCACTTACCCATATGATATCCTACCCAAATCCAAAAGCCTTCATTACCAACCGAAAGAAGTCCTACTTGATTTTGGGTCGTGTAAGTTTACATTAGTTGTAATCTACAAAAGGGGCAAGCCTATGGTACTTGAAGCATTACTTGTGATATTCTTTTGTGAGAGAAGAGTGAACATTTCATTGATCTAAATATTTAGTGCTTACCCTTGAAGTGAGCTTGGAAAAAGGAAGGTAGAGGAGGAAGATTTTGGAGTCCACCGTGATCTACACGTTAGAACAAGAGTCCTTGATGAGTAAAGTCAATTCTTGAAGCTCAAATGTCACATTGGAACTATATGTGCATAATATGTAATTTGTCACCTTGTTGAAAATGCATGAGTATTGTGGGTAATTATTTGTCCTAATTGAGTATGAACGACTTATCATTCATTCTCTGAGATGACCTTTCACTCTAAGAAGGTGGGAAATAATTTAGTTGCTTGAGCACAAGCAAAAAATTAAGTTTGGGGGAGTTTATAAGTGTGGATTTTAACCACTTATTAGTACCTTCTTGCTTTGGTTTTAGTCCGAAAGTGTTGATTTCTGTTCCAAAAAACTAATGAAATTGTGCAAATTGAAAGACTCTAGGATAATTGGACATGAATGAAGAAATCTAACTCAAAAAGAAGTGTTTTGACTTATAAGGTAAGAAGGAGCGAAACAGGCTAAAAATGCGACCCACAAAATTAATTTTGGGGCCGCAGAAGAAAGCGTGGACCAGAGAAATCTATACGTGGCCGCAGAACTAATGCTTATGCTCATATGATAATTGAAGTACGTACACATATAATTTGTACGACCGCAAAACATGGTTGTACTGACAAGAATTCAAGAAGTTCAGAGAGTTTGCAAAACAACCAAGTATGAAGCCTTGCCAAGAGTGAAGCACCAGATAGAAAAGTGATGTCGCAGAGCCTGAAGTGCGGCCGCAGATCAGATTGTGCGGCAGCCAAAGTCTCCAACATGCAAATCCACTTGAAGTGTGGACCGCACAGGGTATTGTGCGACCACCAATCCTCCCGAAGGACATTTTTGTCAGCATGTTTTGAGCCATTATAAATAGATGGGAATCACTTTTTAAGTCCAGTTTAGTAGGTTTTTGAGCTGGAGCCATCGTAGTTTACCACTTTTGGTAATTTTTTACCAATTTAGGTTAAAACCACATTAATTTATCATTTTAATTTTTCTATTATGGCTTTAAATAGTGCTTCTTCTTTATTTTCTTCTAATTGTATTATGAGTACCTAGATATTTACTAAGGTTGTGACCCAACCCTAGTGTGTAAACTTTATGAGTAATTAATCTAATACTTGTTTATGATTGGGTATTTTTATTTAGCCTTGTTCATGCTTAAATTCTAATATTAATGGTTGCAAACATTGATTCATGTCTTTTTGACTTGGCCTTTACTTGAGAAAGACGGGCCTAGTCTAGGAAAACTTGCCTAACCAGAAATTGGGGTAGTTAAGGTTTTGACTAGCCTAATTAAAGGGTTTGAACTAGATATAGGGAAGACCCGACTTGAGGCCATATCAAATATTTGACTTGATACCCATTTGGGCTTGAGAAATCCAAATTGAGCAAAATCACTCTATGATCGAAAGGTATTAAGTGGATAACTTAGAGTTGAGAACTATAATACACCCCAATCACTAAAACAAGTGTTAACGTAATTCACCCATTAGGCTAACACCTAGGTGAAGGTTTCATCCTTAGGACTTTTACCTATTCGAAAAACAACCAAAAACTATTAATCAATCTCTAGTTTCTTTTCTCTAGTTAATCAATATTAGTATTGATTGTAGAAGTTAATTGCCAAACCTTCTTTTTTGGATGCGTATTTGAGTTATTTCTTCTACACTCATCAAGCGTACGCTCTAACACCCACATTTAACGCCTTGCGGAAAACGACTACGACACATTGTTGAGTACTATTCTTCCAACGATAGTTTCCGCTCATTGTTGAGTGTGGATCGATTTTTTGCGCCGTTGTTGTGGAGTTATAATGGTGTTAGCTATAAATTTGAGTGTGATTTTGGAATACCTTCTTTCCATTCCGTGTTACTAACTTGTTTAAGAAATCATAGGTATAAACATGGCGAACAATGAGCTCGCAAATATGCCTTTAGGGACTTGGACGATGAAAAGGAGAAAATCGATGAGGTACCTCAGGTGCCACAAGCTAATTGACGTGGCCGGGTACACAAGACAACGTGACAGTACCACCCCTACCTCCACCACATCCACCACAAGCAGCCCAACACCGTATATTGCCCATCAAAGGTTATGCTAGTGCATGGTGCACCGTATCTATCATACTATCATATGAAAATACGAGATTCCCATTATCAACTCTGAATCACAGGTAGGATAGACACCCTATGAACTAGAAACCTTCCATTTAACTCAAGCCCGGATAACATCGCAACATGCAACAAACCTTCCACATCGGTATAGGACATCAACCTTGAGATGTGGTCAAATCTATTACTAACTCTTCGCAACCCAATTTCACATAGCCATACCATCAAACTTGTAATGACCCAGCTAGTCGTTTCAAGAGTTCTAGTCCCATTCCCCAATTTTCTACTCCTTTTTGTGTTCTACAACTGTTAGATGACTTACCAGGTTAGTTGGTTTGGGTCCGGAGTGATTTTAAAGTGAATTGAGACACTTAGTCTCTTAATTGAAAGCTTAAGTTAGAAAGTCGACCGAATGTCGACTTATGTGTAAACGGTCTCGTATTTGAATTTTGATGGTTCTGTTAGCTCCGTTAGGTGATTTTAGACATAGCGCATCCGGAATGTGATTTGGAGGTCCGTAGTAGAATAAAGCTTGAAATGGCGAAAGTTGGAATTTTGGCAAGTTTGACCAAGAGTGGAATATTTTCTATCAGGGTCGGATTGGATTTTTGGAAGTTGGAGTAGGTTCATGGTATCATTTATGACTTGTGTGCAAAATTTGAGGTCAATCGGATGTGATTTGATAGGTTTCAGCATCATTTGTAGAATTTTGAAACTTCAAAGTTCATTAGGCTTGAATTCGTTTGTAATTCGTGTTATTGATGTTGTTTGAGGATTCGAATAAGTTCATATTGTGATTTACGTCTAGTTGGTATGTTTGGTTGAGGTCCCGGCGGCCTCGGGTTGATTTCGGATGGTTAACGGAATTTTGAGTTGGTGAAATAACTGAAGTTTCTGGTTTTTGGTCCATCTAAATTTCTCTTATGCGTTCGCGAGGGAGTTCTCGTGTTCGCAAAGTCTCCTTGGAGGCTGATGGATGTTTTTTCTTTGCGAGGAAGTTCGCGTCCATGAAGGTGCATCTAGGCAGATTTAAACAGGTTAGAAACGAGGGTTTCGAGTACATATCAAAAAATTAAAGTGGGAGCTCGGTAGAAGGCAATTGTTTGAGAGATTCTTGCATGGGTGTTTGGGGTAAGAGATTTATATCTAATTTTGGTCAAATTCCATGATTATGCCTTTAATTCTATCATCTTATCTGTGATTTGGAGCGGAAAATTGGGGAAAATGAGGAAGAGTTCTTGAGTTGGATTTTTGGGGTTTTGAATGGGATTTGTTATTAGATTTGAGTAAATTGGGTATGGTTAGACTCGTGAGTGAATGTGATTTCGAGTTTTGTGACTTTTGTCGAATTTCGAGATGTGGTCCTGGTGGCGGTTTGAGCTAATTTCGGATTTTTTGCTATAATTTAGTATTTGTCTTATGGAATTGATCCCTTTAGTCTATATTAATTGTATTGAATTGCTTGTGGCTAGATTCGGGACGCTTGGAGACCGATTTGAGAGGGAAAGGCAATTTGGAGTAGAGTTTTGCTCGGATGGAGGTAAGTAATAGTTTTAAATCTGGTCTTGAGGGTATGAAACCCTGAATTTTTGTGTTATGCGATTATTTTGGAGGTGACGCACATGCTAGCTGAAGGGCATGTGGGCGTACACCATGGGGGATTGTGACTTGGTCCGTCCCGTGAAACTGTTAAGACGAATATCTTGTTCTTAGCTACATGCTCCCCATGTGCTATGGAAATTTGACAGCAATTCATGTTAGAAATCATGCTTAGGCTATATGATGTCATTGTTGGGACCCGCAAAGGTCATGTTCTTAATGAATTAGCTGATATTTGTTGTCTCGTACTCACTCGCGGTTTTACTTGAGTATCATATCTCCGTCTCTTCTCGTTTCTTGTTGATATATGTCATTATCTCTTTTTAAGTTTATTTGTATGATTTCTGAGAGCCCGAGAGACTGGGGAGGTGGGTGAATGAGTTAAGGCCTGAGTTCCTAGATATGAGCTATGTGTGTATATATGGATCAGGTTGTACGCCGCAACGAGCCTTAGGGATAAATGGATAGTGATCGGGTTGCACGCCGCAACGAGCCTTAGGGATGAATGGATATGGATCGGGTTGCACGTCGCACCGAGACTTATGGCTATATATATATGGATCGGGTTGCCCGCTGCAACGAGACGTATGTTATTTATATATTATGGATTGGGCTGCACGCCGCGCTGATACAACTCTTGGGCTAAAGGAGTCCCTCAGGAGTCTGTACACCCCTAGTGAGGGTAGCTACCTATTAAGTTTTAGTGTTGAGGGATGAGAGTCGAGTGTTTGAGCTATTGAGAAAGATTGAGTGATTGTTGTCCTGAGAGGCTGTACTTGTTTTCATTTATTGCCGCACTTAGCTGATTTGTGACATCAAAGGTCGTGTACTTGTAGAATTAGCTGCTATTTGTTGTCTCATACTCACTCATGGTTTTACTCGTATATCATATCTCTGTCTCTTCTTGTTTCTTGTTGATACATGTTATTATCTCTTTTTGGGCTGATTTGTATGATTCTGAGAGCCCAAGAGATTGGGGAGGTGGGTGACTGAGTTAAGGACTGAGTGTCGAGATGTAAGCTATGTGTGTATATATGGATCAGGTTGCACGCCACAACGAGACTAAGGGCTAAATGTATATGGATCGGGTTGCACGCCGCAATGAGCTGAGGGCTGAATGTATATGGATCGGGTTGCACTCCACAACGAGCCTTAGAGCTATATATATATATATATATATATGTATATATATATATGTGTGTGTGTGTGTGTGTGTGTGTGTATGGATTGGGCTGCACGCCGCAGCGATATAGTGCTAGGGCTGAAGGAGCCCATTAGGAGTCTGTACACCCCCACTGAGCACATGTACCTATTGAGTGTGAGTGTTGAGGGATGAGAGTCGAGTGTTTGAGCTATTGAGAAAGATTGAGTAACTGTTGTCATGAGAGGATGTACTTGTTTTCATTTGTTGCTGCACTAAGCTGATTTATGTCACTGTTCTAGAATTTCTAAAAGATATTGTATCCATTTTTTTCTAAACTCGGTAAGGTGAAACTGATTTGATTAAATTGCCCGAATTGAGAGCATGTCTACGTTCTTGCTGAGATTACTGAAATGAATTGTAATTGTGTAGCTCGTCACTATCTTTCCGTTCCTTATTTCTTATTGTTACTTACTAAGTTGGTTGAAGTCACGCTACACCCTCCACTTCGGGTGCAATTCCCGGTGTTTTCTGGACACGGTGGGCATTGATTTCATGCGCGGTTGATTATCGGAGATTTACGAGGTACCTGTCGGTGTTCGCAGTCCTTGTTCCTCCTTCCTTGTCATCTTTTCATTTTTTTCTTTATTTGTATTTTGATACCGACTCTTGTAGACACTATTTTCTAGACTAGTTGTTTAGATGTTCATGACTTAGTGACACCCCGATGTTGGGGCTATTTTCCGCATTGTATTTTGGGTTTAACTCTTGTTTACGAAAACTCTATTATTTACAAACTTTTGATCTATCTTTCTGTGAAATATTGGAAGTGTTTTGAAAATGTCGGCTTGCCTAGTACCATCGATAGGCACCATCACAACAGGCTAGGATTTGGGTCGTGACAAAATCGAATCCCTCTAATTCAACAAAGTCATCCAAATTTCCAAACCCAAAAGTATTTCCACAAAACACCTGTAAAGTCTCACCTCACCAAAATAACCGATTATTTCTATTACTATGCCGATTCTTACTACTAAATTGACCCATTTCTTCTAGTTCCTCTTGAATTGCCTCCACGAAAAAACTTTTGTTTGTCTATACTCTATAGTCCTCAATCAACGCTCAACCAAGAAACCCTAACATGAACTCACATCGTCCTAAGGCTCATAAGCAACCATATTCCCTCTTAAGCATCCAATAGTACCGCAATCGAGATGACCGCTCTAAAGAGACCTTATATGGATCTGAAGTTAATGTTTTTCACTCTGTTTAATAATGAAATGTTAAATTAATGTTGATATAGAAATACTGGAAGTCTCACCACTATCTAATGGAAGTCTCTGATCTTAGCCATACACAAATTCGAGAATTCCTAAACACCACATATGAATCTCTAACCCATTAGAACCTTCTCTAGAGTCATTAACCTTGCTCTAATCTCCAACGCATAGCCGGTGTACGCCGAATAACTTGTGTTCCACCAACACACAAATATTTCCAAAAGTAATTCCATCTTTAAGAAACCGAGTGAATCCATTCTCCTTGCACACTACATCCACAAATAATATCAAACCCGAAGTATTCAAAGATCTTTATATAATCATACTTATAGTACATCATGCATCCATCAATTTTCTCACTCGCGTCATCCTCAAAGTCAGCCCCTTTAAGTCATAATTGATCCATAAGTATGCCTCAGTCCAAAACTAATATAACATGTGACCATGCAATCGTATCGTCGATAGTAGACTCCCCTACTTGGCTCGAAGCCGAAAATATGATGTCCAATAACCCACAATACTCTTCCTTCATAACTTCCACAATCTCGTACCGCTAGTTGAATCCTTCATAAGCTGATGTAGCACTAGCCATAAAATACTCCAAATTATCTACCCCATGCACACTCATCCGCGTGATGGTCATGTGAACTTCCACAAGAGATCTGAACTATAATCGTAGCACACACATCCCACTGTATAGAAGGAAACCTCTTCATAGAAACCTCATAAGAATCATACAACCTCAACCTTCTCACGGGAGATAACCTACCTTGTTAGCCTCAACTCAACATGTCTCTATTACCCTACCATGGTCACAACTACTATGGAATCAATTAATCCTTCTGAATATGAACTCGTCAACAAGATATAAGAATTTATTCCATTCCATAAAGAACAACCGACAGATTTATTAACTCACTCACAACTCAAGTTTGTACGACACATGAAGACAGAAATCAAGAATCCATAGACCTTTGCATCCCAAGCAAATCATTCCCGTGATATCCAACCATATAAGCATAGTCATCAATCACATAATAATCATCACATAGCTATCTGAGCACTCACTAAGCCATCAATCCCACCCCTAGGGACACTACTAGACTTATAAGTCTAAATGTACATACTCGCACAACTGAAATATCGAGCCCAAGCTGCGGTCTAAACTTGGCCTAAAATCCTTCAGACTAGACTACCTTCACACATCTCATACCTTATTCAAGACTTCACAAGTCGTCAGAGCACAACTGATCCCGAGTGCTTAATAGCACATACACATGAATGGAGGGTATTATCCCTGATTCCCTATTTATTGAATCCTCTATGTTGTATTTTGGTTACGTGAATTGTCAAGGTGTTTGGATTTGGTTTCGGGAAAGTTTCAAAGTGAAATAGGACACAAAGTCTCTAAGTTGGAGGTTTAAGTTGTTAGAGTTGACCGTAGATTGACTTTGGTTAAGACAACTCCATATTGGAGTTTTGACGATTTCAATAGCTTCGTACGGTGATTTTGTTAGACTGGATGTGGATTTGGAGGTTCGAAGGTCCTTTCGGCGTGATTTGGCGAAGTTAGGAAATTAAGGTTTGGAAGATTTAGGAAGCTTGACCGGGAGTTTACTTTATTGATATCGGGGTTGGATCCCAATTTTGGAAGTTGGAATAGTTTTGTGATTTTGTTTATGACTTGTGTGCAAAATTTGGAGTCAATCAGAGTTGTTGGTATGTATCGGTATTGGTTTCGAAATCTGGAAGTCCATAGTTAATAGGCTAGAATTTGGGTTACGATTCATAGAATTTGTGTTTTTTGATGTGATTTGACACTTTGAGAATGTTCGTATGACGTGTTAAGACCTGTTTCTATGCTTTTTAAGGTCCCAGGGGCCTCAGGTGTAATTCAAACCATGTTCGGCGCATTTCGAATCATTGAGGAATTGTTGAAGTTCTGGTTTTTCCCAGTTCTAGTTTCCTTTTATGCGTTCGCGATGGTGTTCCCGTGTTCATGTAGAGTCTTCAGAGATTTCTAGAGGTTTACCTTTCGCGTTCGCGAAGAAGTCCAAGCGTTCAAGATGGGGCAGGACTTTGTGCATTGCGAACGCAGACTAGGATTTGCGTCTGCGAAGAGGAAGGCATCCTGGGGTGGGACTCATGCATTTAGTCTACATGTTCGCGAGAAGGGATTCATGATCGCAAATCTTGAGAACTTTTTTCATCGCGTTTGCGAGTGGATCCTCGCGTTCGCGTAAGAGAAAATCTGGGCAGTAACTTTTTGTGCTACGCGAACGCGGGGCATTTTCCGTGTCCGCGAAAAAGGAATCACTGGGTAGCAGACTTAAGTTTCAAAATCGAGGGTTTATTTCATATTTCACATTTTGGACTTAGAGAGCTCGATTTGAGGAAATTTTTCAGGGGCTTTTCAGAGAGAACATTGAGGTAAGAATTCCTAACTCGATTTTGGATAAATTACTCGAATCAATCATTATTTTATCATATAATTAGGGATTTGAGTTGGAAAATTTGGGGAAAATGGTAGAAATTTCTTAGACTAAGTTTTTTAATTTTGAAAGGCAAATTGAGGTTGGATTTGAGTAATTCTTGTGTGGTTGGACTCGATATCTAATGGGTGTTCGGGTTTTATAATTTTGGTCGGGTTCCAAGACGCGGGCCTGGGTTTAATGTTTGTCCTTTTAGTTCTTTGCAAAGATCGTAATTTTCGTTGTTTTAATTAGTTTCTTATAGGTATATTTATAGAATGAAATTGTTTTGGTTAGACTCGAGTCGTTCAGAGTTGGAAAATCGAGGGAAAGGCCTTCTAGTAGATTGACTTAGCATAGTTTGAGGTAAGCAACTTGCCTAACCTTGTGTGGGAGAATTACCCCTTAGGATTGGTGTTGTGTGATAATTGTGATATGTGAAAGTCGTGTACGCAAGATGAGGAGTGGATGCACGGGCTAAATGTGCAAATTTTTTCGATTTTAGCTATATAGATCCCTTTCATGCCTTAATTTTGTTACCTTAACATGTTGTAGTCCTCATTTTTAGTCTAATTTCATATGTCTACTTGCCTTATATCTTACTTGAAAATTGCTCTACATGTCTAGTTGAAGTTCGTATTTCTTTTATCTCGTATTCATTATTTAACTGTTGAATTCCTCACTTGAAATTGCTATTCTTGGAATATCTTGTTGTTGAAATTGGTATTGAGTTGCAAAGGTCGTGATTCCTATTGAGGAAAGTGTTATGTGGTAGGTTATCATTCTATCGAGTTATTCTTTCGGTTGTTATTGTTACGACATTGTGTACTTTATGGTTGAGCCGAGGGCTCCTTATTGTGAAATTATGTTATTGTTTGTTTTCTTTGGCGAGTTGTGATATTGGGCACTTGAGGTGCAAATTACGATACATTGTGATATTTATGCGCATGTGGTAGTATAAGGTCTAGGTGTTGAATCGCATGTTTTGAGATAAGTTGGGCTTGAGCGTGGCTAGTAGGGGAACTATTAGAAGCCATGTGGTGTGATAAGGTGGGCTAAAACGCGGAATATTATTTCAGGATAAATTATTATCAAAACTAAATGCAACGTCTCCCGTGGTGATATAAGGAAAGACTATGAGTTACTTTTGTGATTTGGGACTACAAGGCGGCACCTCTGTAGTGCCCCTTGTTGATATTTCTCTCTTTGATGTACTTGTCTTGGTTGTTTGTTTCCTTAACATGTTAATCTTTGTTTCTTGCCGTGTTGTATTAGCTGCCATGATTCTGTGTGGTTAATTTTTGGTAAATTCCTTATTTGTTTCATTTACATTGTTATTACCATTGTATTGTTACATCGTTCTCCCTGTTTCTTCTTATTATTATTCCAGTAGGGCATTGACCTGACCTTATCACTACCCTACTAAGGTTAGGCTTCGCATTTACTGGGTACCATTGTGGTGTACTCATACTACGCTTTTGCATATCTTTTTGTGCAGATCCAGGTACTTCTTATCAGTCCCGACACTAGTGAGATGAGTTTGCATTGGAGACTTCAAGGTACACCTTCCCGCGTCCGCATGCCTCAGAGTCCCCTTCTATCGCGTTTTATATTTTTCCTTCTTTACTAGACATAGTTGTATAGTCCTGATTTGGTATTGTCTTAGAGTTGTGACTTGTACTACGCCAGGTTTTGGGGCTATTATATTCACATTGAGTTGTAGAGATTTCCCTTTTATGTATGTTGTTGAGTTTAGAGATGTTTAAGTTATTGTTTCATTCACATCCGCATGTTTGTTAGGATTACCTATTCTTAGAGACTAGGTGCCATCACGATATCCTACGGAGGATAATTGGGTTCATGACAAGTTGGTATCATAGCTCTAGGTTCATATGCATTATGAGTCACAAGCAAGTTTAGTAGAGTCTCACAGATCGATGTAGAGATGTTTGTACTTATCTTCGGGAGGATATGGAACTGTTAAGAAAACATTAACTTCTTTAATTCTTTATCATACTATTCTATTGACTTCGGGATTCCAAATTTCTGTCTTTATATTCTCTCACAGATGGTGAGGGCACGCACAGTCGGATCAGATGACCAGACACCTATGTGCCCTGGTAAAGCCGCGAGAGGTCAAGGCTGGGGTAGACGTCCACGCGGTGCAGCCAGAGCACCTCCACAAGCTGCTACAGAGGAGCTACCAGTATCTCTAGTTGGAGAGCAGACGCCTGAGACACCTATTACTGCCCCGACACTTTAGGAGACCCTCGCCCAATTCCAGAGCATGTTTGGCACTCTTGCTCATGAAGGTTTGATCCCACTTGATCCTGCCACATCTCAGGCCGAGGGAGGAGCATAGATTCCCTCCGCCCGTACCCCATAGAAGTGGGTCCAGGTTAGGGGTGTTCGCCGGTCGGTACGGTATGGAATTTAGACATTTCTGTTCAGTATTTTTGATACTCCGTTTCGTAAAATGCTATACCAATACCGTACCTAATTAAATTCGGTATGGTTCGGTTTTTCTCCTTTCGGTTTCGGTTTATTCAGTTAGGTAACTTCGGTTTAGTCGACTTGAATACTAACTAGTGCATATAGTCATAGAAGGTAATATTCTTAATTAACGTACTCAAAAGTACAAAACTAAAAACGTTTTTTGACAAAAGTTGTCCTAAACCACATATACCAACCTAGAGAGAGAAGCTTAGAGAAATGTCTTGTTACTTGCTTAGAGTTAATTGATGAACTTAGAGAATAAAGAAAAGTAAAATTTTAGATTTCTTATGCTTATGTTTTTAAAAAATGTATATTGTGTAATATAATATATATTTCTGTACGGTATCGGTATTTTGGTATTTTATTTTAAAATACCAAATACCATACCTAATACCAATTATTTTTAAAACATAAACCAAATACCATACCGAATACCAAAATTTTCAATTTCGGTACGGTAATTTGGTATTTACCAAATTATGCACAGCCCTAGTCCAGGTAGACCAGGTCCTAGAGGTCATAATAGTACAGCCAGTCGCCCCAGTTCAGCCAGAGATCAGGGCAGTAGCATATAAGGAGGAGTAGCTCTAGCTCGAGAGGTACAAGAAGTATCACCCTCCTACTTTCAAAGGTTTGGTGTTAGAGGACGCCCAGGGTTTACTTGAGGAGTACCGTTGAATCCTCCGTACTATGGGTACTATGGAGTCGAGTGGGATTGCTTTCAATACGTTATAACTTAAGGGGGCGGCTTATCAGTGGTGGTGAGCGTATAAGTTGGGTAGTTTGGCCGAGGTAGCTTCACTCACCTGTGTTCAGTTCTCAGATATGTTCTTGAGGGAGTTTGATCCATAGAGTCTCATGGATGCATGACGCATAGAGTTTGAGCAATTGCACCAGGGTTCTATGACCGTATCGGGGTATGCAGTCTGGTTCACTGATTTGTTCATGCATGCACCATCCTTGGTTGCTATTGTTAGAGAGCTAGCTCGTCGATTTATTCAGGGACTCAACCCTGGTATCAGATTCAGCATGGCTAGAGAGTTGGAGATGGATATACCATACTGGAAGGTAGTGGAGATCCCTAGGAGATTGGAGGGTATGTGGTCCCGGGAGAGAAAAGAAGAAGGAGGCCAAGAGGCCTCGAGATTCTAGCACATATAGTAGTGCTCTTGCCCTAGTTTCATCCTGTCATGGTAGGGGCGATGTCGGACTCCCTATTCATTTAGAACTTCCAGCTTCCAATGGTATTCAGCCCACTCCTAGGCCTCAGGTTCCCCATTATGCACTGTTATTGTCTAGTTCACCTCCTACACGCGGTGCTTTCAATAGTCGGTCCAGCCGATCAGGCCCGAGCCAGACACACTATACACGTCCTCTAAGAGATTGTTTTGAGAGTGGTGACACTCGCCATATGGGGAGGGATTGCCCCAGACTCAAGAGGGCGCACCTCCATAGACTACTCAAGCTCCGCGTATTCCACGGGGTCCTAAGGCCATTCTTATTGCACCCGTTGCCACTCAACTTGCACAACCAGCTATAGGTGGAGGTCGGGCAGGTAAGGTCGCCCTAAAAGGGGAGGCCATGCTAGATATTATGCTCTTTCTACTAGGACGGAGGTAGTTTCATCCGCCTTAGTTATCACAGGTAATTTTCCGGTTTGTCATAGAGATGCATCCGTCTTATTTGACCCAGGCTCCACTTATTCCTATGCATCATCTTAATTTTCTCCATATTTGGGTGTATCCGGTGATTCTTTGAGTTTTCATGTCTACGTGTCCACTCCCATAAGAGATTCCCTTATTGTTGACCGTGTGTATCGGTCGTGTTTAGTTGTTCTTAGTGGTTTTGAGACCATAGCCGATCTATTGTTGCTCAATATGGTAGATTTTGATGTTATTTTGGGCATGGACTAGTTGTTGCCTAATCATTCTATTCTTGACTGTCACACCAAGACTGTCACACAGGCAATGCCAGGTCTACCACGTATAGAGTGGAAAGGTGTTTTAGATTGTGTTCCTAGCAGGGTTAGGTCATTTCTAAAGGCTCAGCGGATGGTTGAGAAGGATGTGATGCGTACCTAGCATATGTGAGAGATGTCAATGTTGATACTCCTACCCTTATGTCGGTTCTGGTAGTAATGGACTATCCAGATGTGTTCCCGGCAGATCTTCTGGGCATGCCGCCCGACAGGAATATCGATTTTGGTATTGATTTATTGCCGGTCACTCAGCCTATTTCTATTCCAACATATCGTATGGCCCTACCAAAGTTGAAGGAGTTAAAGGAGCAGTTGTAGGAGTTGCTTGATAAGGGTTTCATTCGCCCTATTGTATCACCTTGGGGTGCTCTGATCTTGTTTGTAAAGAAGAATGATGGTTCTATGCACACAGGTGTTGATTATCGCCAGCTGAGCAAGGTTACAGTGGAGAAGAGGTATCCATTGCCACGCATTGATGACCTATTTGATCAACTACAGGGTGCCAGAGAGTTCTCCAATATTGACATGCATTCATGCTATCATCAGTTGAAGATTCAGAAGCCAGATATCTCGAATACTGCCTTCAGGACTCGGTATGGTCATTACGAGTTCCTTGTGATGTCATTTGGGTTGACCAATTCCCCAGCATTATTCATGCAGTTGATGAAAAGTGTATTCCATCCCTATCTTGACTTATTCGTCATTGTGTTTATTTACAACATTCCAGTGTACTCCTAGAGCCGGGAGGATCATGACCAGAGGACCATGCTTCACACATTGAGAGAAAAGAAGTTGTATGCACAATTTTCAAAGTGTGAGTTCTGTATTAATTCTGTAGAATTTTTGTGTCATGTAGTGTCGAGTGAGGGGATCAAGGTAGATCGGAATAAGATTGAAGCAGTGCAGAGTTAGCCCAAACTGTCTTCAGCTACTAAGATCTGAAGTGTCCTTGGTTTGCCAGGGTATTACCGTCGATTCGTAGAGAGTTTCTCATTTATTGATACACCTATGACCTGATTGACCCAGAAGGGTGCTCCATTCAGGTGGACCGAGGAGTGTGAGGAAAGCTTTAAAAAGCTCAAGACTGCTTTGACTACAACCCCTGTGCTGGTGATGCCTTTGGGTTAGGGATCTTATACTTTATATTATGATGTGTCACATATTGGTCTCGCTGCGGGTGTTGATGCAGGACCGTAGTGTGATTGCCTACGTGTCTACAAAACTAAAGGTACATGAGAAAAACTATCATGTCCACAACCTTTAGTTAGCAGCTATTGTTCATGCCTTGAAGATTTGGTGGCACTATTTGTACAGTGTCCCTTGTGAGATCTATACCGATCACCGGAATCTACAACATTTATTCAAACAGAAGGATCTTAACTTGCATCAGCGGAGATGGTTAGAGTTGCTTAAGGATTATGATATCACCATTCTGTATCATCTCGAGAGGCCAATGTAGTGGCTGATTCCTTGAGTCTCAAAGTAGAGAGCTTTGGCAGTTTAGCATATTTACCGATTGTAGAGAGGCCATTAGCCTTGGATGTTCATGCCTTGGCCAACCAGTTTGTTAGATTGGATGTTTCTGAGCCGAGTCGAGTTTTGGCTTGTGTGGTTTCTCGGTCTTCACTATATGATCGCATCAGAAAGCGTTATTATGAAGACCCCATCTGCTTGTCCTCAAGGATACGGTTTAGCACGATGATGTCAATGAGGTCACTATTGGGGATGGAGGTGTATTACAGATGCAGGGCAGGCTATATGTGCCCAATGTAGATGGTTTGTGTGAGTTGATTCTCTAGGAGGCTCATAGTTCGCGGTACTCCATTCATTCGGGTGCTGCGAAGATGTATCAGGACTTGAGGCAACACTATTGGTGGACAAGGATGAAGAAGGACAAAGTGGAGTATGTAGCTCGGTGACTAAATTGTCAGTAGGTGAAATATGAGCATCAACGGCCAGGTTGATTACTTGAGAGACTAGAGATTTCAGAGTGGAAATGGGAACGGATTACTATGGATTTTGTTGTTGGGCTCCCATAGACTAACAGAAAGCTCGATGCAGTACGGGTGATTGTGGATAGGTTGACTAAGATAGTTCATTTCATTCCAGTGGTGACTACTTATTCCTCAAAGCAGCTGGCTCAGGTCTATATTCACGAGATTGCCAGGATTCATGGCGTGCTAGTATCAATCATATTTGCCGAGGTACGCAGTTTAAATCGCGATTTCGGAGGGCCGTCCAACATGAGTTAGGCACGCATCTAGAGTTGAGTACACAATTTCACCCTCGGATGAACGGACAGTCCGTGCGCACTATTCAAATACTAGAGGATATTCTTCGTGCATGTGTGATGGATTTTGGGGTTCTTGGGATTAGTTATTGCCGCTCGCGGAGTTTGCCTACAACAACAGTTACCAGTCAAGCATTTAGATCGCTCTATACGAGGCTTTGTATGAGAGACTACATCGGTATTTGGTAGGTTGGTTTGAGCCGGGTGAGGCTAGGCTTTTGGGTTACAGACTTGGTTCAGGATGCTTTGGAAAAGGTTAAATTGATTCAAGATCGGCTTTGCACAGCCCAATCCAGACAGAAGAGTTATGCGGATCGGAAGGTTCGCGACGTTGCATTCATGTTTGGGGAGCGGGTCTTGCTCTGGGTTTCACCCATGAATGGTGTTATGAGGTTCGTGAAGAAGTGCAAGTTGAGCCCTAGGTATATCAGACCATTTGAGAGGATTGGAGTGGTGGCCTACAAACTTGCATTACCACCTAGTCTAGCTGCAGTTCATCCAGTATTCCATGTTTCTATGCACCAGAAGTATCACGGTGATCCCTTTCACGTGTCGGATTTCAGCTTAGTCCAGTTGGACAAGAATTTGTCTTATGTTGAGGAGCCGGTTCGAAAGTTGAGGTCGAAGAGCATTGCTTCAGTAAAGGTTCAGCGGAGGGGTCAACCAGTTGAGGAGGCGACTTGGGAGACCGATCATGATATGCACAACCATTATCCTTTTCTTTTCACCACTTCAGGTATGTCTCTATACTTGTTCGAGGATGAACATTTGTTTAAAGATGGGGAGGATGTAACGACACGGCTAGTCATTTTGACTGACAGTCCCAATACAATATTTATTGCCTCCACTGTGTTATATTGTGGTTACGTGACTTTCTGAGGTGCTTAGGTTTGGTTTTGAGAAATTTTCAGAGTGAAATGGGACACATAGTCCCTATGTTGGAGGTTTAAGTTGTTAGAGTTGACAGTAGTTTGACTTTGGTGAAGACGAATCTAGAATGGAGGTTCGACGGTTCCAATTGCTTTGTATGGTGATTTTAGACTCAGCGCGACCGAATGTGGATTTGAAGGTCGTTTCAACATGATTTGGAGAAGTTAGGAAAATTAAGGTTCTGAAGATTTGGAAGATGACCGACAGTTGAATTTATTGATATGGGGGTCGGATCCTGATTCCGAAAGTTGTAATAGGTCTTTGATGTCATTTATAGCTTGTGTGCAAAATTTAGAGTCAATCAAAGTTGTTTTGGTATGAATCAGCATTAATTTAGGAATTTGGAAGTCCATAGTTCATAGGCTTGAATTTGGGTTGCGATTCGTAGAATTTGTGTTTGATGTGATTTGATGCTTTGAATGTGTTTGTATGATGTTTTAAGACCTGTTTGTATGCTTGGTTGAGGTCCCGGGGGCCTCAGGTGTAGTTCGCACCATGTTCGGCGCATTTAGGATCATTGAGGAATTGCTGAATTTCTGGTTTTACTTAGTTTTGGTATCCTTCTACGCGTTCACGAAGAAGTTCCCGCGTTCGCGTAGTGATTTTAGAGATTGTTGCAGGATTACCCTTCACGTTCACGAAGAAGGCCACACGTTCGTGATGGGGCAGAACTTTGTGCACTGCGATCGTGGACAGGGATCCGCGTTCGAGAAACGGAAGGCAGCCTGGGTGGGACTCACGCATTTGGTCTATGCGTTCGTGAGAAGGGCTTCGCTACCACGAAGCTTGATAAACATTTTCATCGCGTTCGCAAGTGGATCCTCGCATTCGTATAAGAGAAAATATGGGCAGTAACTTTTTGTGCTTCGCGAACGCGAGGCATTTTCCGCATTCACGAAGAAGGAATCACTAGGCAGCAGGCTTAAGTTTCAAAATCGAGGGTTTATTTCATATTTCACATTTTTTGACTTAGAGAGCTCGATTTGAGGCAAAATGTTGGGGGAATATTGGAGAGAACATTGGGGTAAGAATTCTTAAATTGATTTTGGTTAGATCTATCATTGTTTTTATCATCTAATTGGGGATTTGAGTTGGAAAATTTGGGAAAATGGTAGAAATTTCTTAGACTAAGTTTTTGAGTTTTGAAAGGAGAATTGAGGTCGGATTTGAGTAATTCTTGTATGGTTGGACTCAATATCGAATGGGGTGTTCGAGTTTTACAATTTTTATCAGGTTCCGAGATCGCAAAGATCGTAATTTTCATTGTTTGAATTAGTTTCCTTTGGTTATATTTATAGAATGAAATTGTTTTAGCTAAATTTGATCTGTTTGGAGTTGGAAAATCGAGGGAAAGGCCTTCTAGTTTATTGATATAGCCTGGTTTGGGATAAGTAAATTGTCTAACCTTGTATGAGGAAATTACCCCTTAGGATTGTTGTTGTATGTGATAAATGTGATGTGTGAAATCCGTGTACGCAAGGTGACGAGTGGATACACGGGCTAACTGTGGAAATTTTCCGGTTTAGCTATGTTGATCCCTTTCATGCCTTAATTGTGTTACCTTAACATGTTGTAGTCCTCATTTTTAGTCTAATTTCACATGTCTACTTGTATTATCTCTTACTTGCTAATAGCTCTACATGTCTAGTTGAAGTTTGTGTTTCCTTTATCTCGTATTCATTATTTTACTGTTGAATTCCTCACTTCAAATTGCTTTCTTGGAATATCTTGTTGTTGAAATTGCTATTGAGTTGCAAAGGTTGTGATTCCTATTGAGACACGTGTTAAGTGGTAGGTTGTTATTGTTAAGACTTTGTGTACATTGTGGCTGAGCCGAGGGCACCTTATTGTGAAATTCTATTATTGTTTGGTCTCTCTGCCAAGTTGGGATATTTTTCAGTTGAAGTGAGAATTGTGATACGTTGTGATATTGAAACACATGCGGTACTACAAGGTCTGGGTGTTGAAACGCATGCGGTGAGATAAGGTGGGATTGATACGCGTGACTAGTAGGGGAACTACTAGAAGCCATGCAGAGTGATAAGGTGGGCTAAAATGCGGGATGCTATTTTGGGTAAAATGATTTACAAAACTAAATGTAAAGGCTTCCGCGGCGATATAAGGAAATACTATGAGTTACTTTTGTGATTTGGGACTACGAGGCGGTACCTTGGTAGTAGCCCTTGTAGTTTTTTCTCTATTTGTTGTACTTTTCTTGGTTGTTCGTTTCCTTAACATGTCAATCCTTGTTTCCTTCCGTGTTGTATAATCTTCCTTGGTTTTTTGTAGGTAATGTTTGGTAGATTCTTATTTGTTTCATTTCCATTGTTATTACTATTGTATTGATATATCTTTCGCCTTGTTCTTATGATTATTCCAATGGGGAATTGACCTGACCTTATCACTACCCAACCGAGGTTAGGCTTGGCACTTACTAGGTACCGTTATGGTGTACTCATACTACGCTTCTGCATATATTTTTGTGAAGATCCAGGTACTTCTTATCAATCCCGACACTAGTGAACTGAGTTTGCATTGGAGACTTCAAGGTACACATGCCCGCGTCCGTAGGCCTCTGAGTCCCCTTCTATCCCTTTTTATATTTTTCCTTCTTTACTAGAAACAATTGTATAGGAATGATTTGGTATTGTCTTAGAGCTTGTGACTTGTATTACGCGGGGTTTTTGGGCTATTGTATACCCATTGAGTTGTAGAGATTTCCCTTTTTTTATATGTTGTTGAGTTTTGAGATGTTTAAGTGATTGTTTCATTCACTTCTGCATGTTTGTTAGGCTTATCTATTCTTTGACACTAGGTGCCGTCACGATATCCTACGGAGGGGAATTGGGGCAGTGACAAAGATACAGGCTTCAAGCTGAATCAAGGTCACACGATAAGGAAAGAAAGAAGGTGAAGTTTCCTAGATTCCTTGTAGCCTCTCGAAGATAAGTATGGACATCATCATACCGATCCGCAAGACTCTACTAGACACTTGCTCATGACTCGTAGGACTTATGAGCCAGAGCTCTAATACCAACTTGTCACGACCCAAAATCCACCTAGTCATGATGGCACCTAACCCCAACATGCTAGGTAAGACAACCAATGAATAACATAACTCAAGTAAAAAGTCATCAATATCCATGAATAAAATAGTTGAATTATATAAAATCTCCAAAGTATTGGTAGTACAAGTCATGAGCCACTATAAATTTTGGATCACGAAACTGGTATAAAAATACATACAACGTCTATTTGTAATAATACATGAATAGAAGCACAAATCCTAAACTACCAAGAAAAAGTGGTAGCTATATATGAAACACATGTACCTCTACAATGCTAGCCTCCACCATCCACAACAGCTCACCTCCAAGATCTGCACGCAAGATGCAGAAGTGTTGCTTGAGTACACCGCCCACATATACTCAATAAGTATTCTGACTAACCTCGGTGAAGTAGTGACGAGGCCTCGGGTCAAGAATACTCACTTTACATAATCTGTACAACTCAATAACACATATATGTACCCAACAATTTTTTTGAATTTAAGCATGAATTATAGGTTCAACCAATCAATGCACATAGAGAAAATATATGCAAGTCTCTTAACACATTAGCATATAAAGAATATATGCATTTGATATTAGATAACTCATCAATAATTGCATATAGAGAAGATATGAACAGGTACTATTCTAGTTTAACAACTCAACATATAGAGAAAATATGCATCTAACATCACTAAATCCTCAAAGCTTACATATAAAGAAGATATGTGAAAAATATCAAATAATCCTTCCATTGTTGCATATAAATAAGATATGCATGAAATACCAAGTAATTCTTTAACAATTGCATATAGAGAAGATATGCATGATTAGACAAGTCATATTGCACAGATTGACACATAGAAAAGATATGTACTTTGAATCAATTCTTAGATCGTGTCGCATATAAAGAATATATGCTTAGAAGTCATGTATACATTTCGGGACTATCATATAGATAACATATGCAGTAAACGAATCATGTATACTCCTAAGGAGTTTGCACATAGAGAAGATAAACAAAATCCAAGCACTGGCCAGTTTTCATAATCCGAGTGTATGTCATCAAGAAGAAACATGAGAGGATGACCCTAGGGGATGGATCCTTATCCACACGCTGCACAGATAACTCATATGCCTAATTACCGCACAGAGAACTCACGTTTCATAATCATAACCACCGCATGGGAAATTCACGTGCTATAATCCCAGTAACTGCATGGACAACTCACGTGCTAACAATCCAGTCCATCACACAAAAAGCATATACATGAATACATGCAAATATCAACTCACGTATCTATGGAGTAATAAATAGTATTCTAAGGTGTATGCATCTGAGAAATGTACAATGACAGCTCGGGGTAGGCTCATGTGCCATACAACAATGAATATCATGTTTAAACATGGAATCATCACCTATACAAGATCTCTATCATGATTTACGAAGTTTAGTATAACGACCCGATCGGTCGTTTCGAGCATTTGGACTTCACCCGGTAGTTTGAATTCATGAGTAGCTCTGTATGATGTATCATGACTAGTGTAAATCGTCGGTTTTGGTTTTTAGGTTATTCAAAATCGATTTGGAAGAATGAATTTCATGATTTAAGCTTTAAGTTGGAAGAGGTGATTAAGTTTAACTTTTGTGAATTTTACCCCTTAATGAAGTTTTGATTGTTCCGTTAGGTCTGGATGGTGATTTTGGACTCAAGCGTATGCCCAAATTTGCATTTGGATATTTCTAGAAGGATTCAACACTATTTGGCAAAAATTGGAAATTTAAAGGATTAGAAAGTTCATATGTTTGATCGGAAGTTGACATTGATGATGCCGGGTTCGGATTATACTTCCGGGAATTGGAATAGCTTCGCTATGTCATTTGGGACTTGTGTGAAAAATTTGAGTTCATTGCAAGTTGATTGGATATGTTTCGGCGCGAGTTTTGGAAGTTGAAAGTTCAAAGTTCATTAAGTTTGATTTGAGGTGCGATTCGTCATTTCAATGTTGTTATGCATGATTTGAGGCCTCGAGTAGGTCCTTCTTGTATTATGGTACTTGTTGGTATATTTGGACGAGATCCCGAGGGACTCGGGTGAGTTTCGGACGAGGTTCGGACCATTGCGTCGTATGTTGCATTTGGCTAAGGCTGCTTGTTCTGGTGTGGCCGCATCTGCGGACAACTGGTCATAGAAGAGACTTCGCAGATGCAGGATCTTTGCAGAAGTGAAAAAGGAGAAATTGGGTGTGTGGGTCGCATGTGCGGGTGCATGGGTGCATCTGCGCAACCGAAGATGCGATTCAAGTGCACAGAAGCATGATCACAAAAGCAGGTAGGAGATCGCATAATTGGGGGTCGCCGATGTGACAGTGTGACCGCGTATGCAGAATTTCTGGGCAGAAGCTATAAAATCGAGGTTTTTGGTTCTTTAACCATATATTGAGATTTGGGACTCGGAATGAATAGATTTTTGAGGCAAATTTCATACAAGGATTTGGGTAAGTGTTTTATACTCGGTTTTAATTATATTTCGTGATGCTAACTTCGTTTTTGGTAATTGGATTTTGAATTTTAAATTGAAATTGGGGGTTTTAGCCTAAAATTTCATAGAGTGAGTTTTTGAGTTCTGAACATCGATTCGGAGTCAGATTTGGGTGAAACTAGTATGGTTGGACTCGTAATTAAATGGGTTGACGGATTTTATAAGTTCTGTCGCGTTCCGAGGTGCGGGCTCGGGTTGGACTTTTGAGTTGATTTTTGAATTTTGATTAAAGATTCAACCTTTATTGATTGGGTTTGTTTCCCTTGACATTAATTGATGTATTTTAGTTGCTTTTGGCTAATTTTGAGCCTTTCGGAGGTCGGTACACGTGAGATGGCATTTTTAGAGCATTGCTTGGCTTGCTCGGCATTGGATTTGGTTTGTTCAAGGTAAGTAACACTTCTAAACTTTGTGTTAAGGGTATGAAACCTTGAATTACGTCTATTGTGATTGACGTTGAGGTGACGTGCATGCTAGGTAATGGGCATGTGGGCGTGCACCGTAGTAACTGTGACTTAGTCAATTCCATGGAATTTTGTATCTACCTTATCTGAACAATTTTACTGTACTCTATGTTTTAGAGCACTTGAGCTGTAATTTATGCTAGAAATAATGTTTAGGCATATGCTGGTACTGTTGGGACCCATAGTGATCGTTCCTTTCTATTGAGTTATTTGTTTAATTGCAATTATGTACTCAGTCATATTCATCATTACATATCATATCTCAGTCTTTGTTATTTTATATTGTCACATCTCATTTCATTGACTTGGGATACTTAGTATGAGTGTTGTGAGCCCGAGAGACTGGAGAGATTGATGACTGAATGAGGTCGAGGGTATGATTGTGAGGTTATTGATACTATAGCACGCGAGTTGTCCGTGAGGATCCCTATATTGATATTATAGCGTGTGAGTTGTTCGTGCAACATGTGAGTTGTCCTTGCGGATCCAGATATTGATATTATAACATGTGAGTTTTCCGTGCGGATTATAGCGCTTGGGTTGTAGGAGCTCCTCCAGAGTCTGCACACACCTAGTGAGTGCAATTTCTTACAGTTGTTATATTTGTGTTGGATATGCCTTGTATAGTACAGAGTGACTGAGTTTATTGAGTGTGATAACTGGAAAGTGTGAGACAGTGAGATTGAGTACTCCGAAAGTGTGAGTACGTGAGTTCATCACTGAGATACATTGCATTTTACATGCATACTTGAGATACATGCATAGAGATGCATTTCCTTCTCCTACCTGATCTTGGTGACATTCATGATTTCACTTGTATATTGATATGTAGGCATAGAGATGTATTTTCCTCATGCTATTTGAAAATGAAACAACTTATTTATTGTTGAAAGATTATTTGGAATATCACTGTTTCAAACTTACTCCTATATTTTTGGTGTTTTTGCTAAAATATTTGGGATTTACTGTTATACTTGAAAAGCATGCCTATTTTCCTTAAATGTGAACGAGCAACCAAGAGGTTGTGAGTTCGAGTCACCCCAAGAGCAAGGTGGGGAGTTCTTGGAGGGAAGGATGTCGAGGGTCTATTGGAAACAACCTCTCTACCCCAGGGTAGGGGTAAAGTCTGCGTACACACAACCCTCTCCAGACCCCACTAGTGAGATTATACTGGGTTGTTGTTGTTGTTGTTGTGAACGAGCTGAGTCATTTATCGTACAATCTTTATTATATATTGTTATGAACTGTTGCTGGTTATTGGAGTTGGACTCTGACCCTTGTCCCACTTTGTCACTACTTTCAATCCTAGGTTAGGTTTGTTATTTATTGAGTACATGGGTCGGTTGTACTCATACTACACTTTTGCACCTCGTGTGCAGATGTTGGATGTTGATGTTGCTGCGTACAGCGGGAGCCATATTTTAAGATGTACATGCGTTCCAGTTATCGCTATCACTTGTCCTTGGTAGCATTAGATTTGAATTCTGTTCATTTTTATTTCAAACAGATAATGTACTTATTTACACTCAGCCTTGTAAAAATCCAAATCTTAGAAGCTCATGATTTGTACTACCAATCCTTGGGAAATTCTTGTATAAAATTAGTTGTATTTTCATTTCTTCTCTTAATAAATCTAATTAAACTGGATAGTTGTTAATTGGCTTACCTAGCGGGTTGGGTTAGGTGCCATCATGATTAGTTGGATTTTGGATCGTGACATTCATGTAGCCATACAAATATCTAAAGTATGATAGCAAGAAGCACAATATCCATATCAAGGCGTAGTACAACCTAAAGACTACTTTGGTCATATATAACACTCGTATATACGCTTGTCATAACACATATACACGAGGAAGCATATAAGGCATGATGTGGGCCTAACTACCCGGACATAACAATAATAGCCGCTACGTATGGACTCTCGTCACTTGGCGTGTACGTAGCCCCCAAACAATTTACACATAGCATACACATCACCTATGGGGACAATTCCCTCTTACAAGGTTAGAAAGGAGACTCACATCGTGTCGAATCTACCCCTCGGACCACAATTGCGCCCGAAACTCCGAACTCTACACCCGAGGACTCGCAACTAGCCAAAAGGTATACAATAACATCAATGCATGCACAATGCGGGAAGTTATGTTAGTTATTTACTAAAATCGCTATTCTTGAAGAATTCTCAAATTCCAACCCCGGTCCCGCATGTTCAAATTCCAAAAATTCTCGAAGGAATCACCCACCCATAGCCAAAGGATCATTAATGTGTGATTTCTACTTGAATTCATGGCCTAAAATGTAAAATCACAAAGTCCTCAAGAATCCTAAAATTAGTACCTAATTCCATGATTTTTGATAATTTAGTAGGGAATTTAACTAGGAATTAATGTTTGAAACTAGTGTTAAATAGGGAATTTACTTACCTCAAGTACTAGGTTGAAGGCCCTCTTGGAAGCTCTCAAATAACACAAAACCTATTTCACTCGCTGAGTCTTTTTGCATCCATGGCTGAATGGTTAAAGCACCTTTCCTAATAAAGGGGCAAATTCGTAGGTTCGATTCCTGCAAGTCGAACTTTGTTTTCGGGGAGCTGGGCAGAAGGAAAAGAGGCTCCTAGCTAAAGGTAGCTTGTCTCGCCCAGGAGGTGAGAAGAGTTGAGAACAAAGTGGCGAACGGGTGCGTAACGCGTGGGAATCTGCCGAACAGTTCGGGCCAAATCCTGAAGAAAGCTAAAAAGCGCTGTTTGATGAGCCTGCGTAGTATTAGGTAGTTGGTCAGGTAAAGGTTGACCAAGCCAATGATGCTTAGCTGGTTTTTTCGGATGATCAGCCACACTGGGACTGAGACACGGCCCGGACTCCCACGAGGGGATGGAAATGGAGAGAATAACTTAAGTCCCGTATATAAACTACCCTGCCAAGATGTCCCTTCATCGAAAACGCGATAGGGGCATCGCGTCCGCAAAGGCCAATGGCCTAGGCCTCAGGAGGCCCTTCTATGCGAATGTGAGAGAGAGCCCGCGAACACGGAGGCTAGCTGGGCTAGACCTTCGCGAATGCGGTTGGACGGGTGCGAACGCGAAGACAAATGGTAACTGGGCCGGCCCAATTGGCTGGACCCTATGGAAACGCGACAGAGGGCCCGCGAACGTGGAGGCTAGCTGAGCTACACCTTCGCGAACACGGCTAGAGGGCTGCGAACGCGAAGGCCAGGGGGGCCCAACCCATCACAAACGCGGGCTGGGGAACGCGAACGCATAGAGAATCCGTAGCCCTTGCCCTTCCTTCTTCACGAACGCGGCCGCCCTCCCGCGAACGCGAAGAAGGAAACCACATACAGAAAGTTCTGGTTTTTCCAACTTAGCTCCCGGGGGTCCAAAACTCACCCGAGCCCCTCGGGACCCTGTCCAAAAGCACTAGCAAGTCTGTATTCATGATACGGACTCGCTCGAACTTCCAGAACGAGAAAAACAACAACGAAACTCAGAATTTGACCCCAAAACCAAATTGAATCAACACTTTGAACTTAGAGTTCTAGAATTCATTTCAATGCGCCGAACCAGCCTATACTACTTGGAATGACTTCAAATTTTGCAGACAAGTCATAAATGACATAACAAAACTGTTCCCGGTCTTGGAATTTCATTCGGACCTCGGTAACATAAAATCACATTTCAAGCAAAATTTCAAATTCCATGAAAATCCTCAAAACTTCATTAACTCTAAAATCTGAACTGTACGCTCCGACTGACCATCAGTCTGAGAGTGAAATGCTGAGCTAAGATCTATCTGAGTGCCCATCTCACTGTGAAATGCTCTTCAGAAGTCCGAGGTGAACTGAGGACCTCGATCTGATATAATGGACACCGGCACACCGTGCAACCGGACTATCTCTCGAATGTAAATCTGGGCCAGCCTCTCTGTAGTATAAGTAGTTGCCACAGGAATGAAATGCGCCGATTTGGTCAATCTATCCACAATGACCCAAACCGCGTCAACCTTTCGCAAAGTCCGAGGCAGCCCAACCACAAAGTCCATGGTGATGTGCTCCCATTTCCACTCAGGAATGGGCATCTGCTGAAATAGGCCTCCTGGCCTCTAGTGCTCGTACTTGACCTGCTGACAATTGAGACACCTAGCCAAAAACTGCACTATATCCTTCTTCATCCACCTCCACCAGAGCTTCCCTTTTCATTCCAAACAAACTCCTTTCCGTCATATTCAAACTCCCTCAGTACAATATCCACCATCCCAAATGAAATTGATAGGCTTAGTCATTGTCCCCCATGATCCCCAAATTCCTCTAAACTTTCTCAAGCATGTGGCTATCCTACCACAAAATCCATTTGCTACTCTTCCATTCCCACTTTGAATAAACCATCTCCTTAAGCTACTACTCGGCCTTTGTTGTTCATTCTTACCGCGAGACACCTCCCACCATGTCCTTCCTCCTCCTTCGCTGCCAAAATGCTGCCTCGAATCATAATCCATCTTTAAAGCACACGACGAAAATTTTTCCACCAACTCTGAGCCTCCATAAAGATCATCTCTCTTGAGCCATCAACATTAGAAACACTTGTTCGACTCTGAAGCTGCCATAGACCGCCATCTCAGACAACTGCTACTTAGGAACCATTCCACAACACCCTGGCCCAAACACAAGTCAAAGGAGACAGTAACACTGATGAACCTTAATGCGTTCCAACAAGGACGATGACACCACATCATAAATGATAATTCCACAAAGTTCAAAAATATCAAGCCTCGGTACCCCGTCAACCAAGGCCTGATCATCCACAGTCCCATAACCTTTCCTCCATTGGAATTAAATTCCAAACCTCTAAACCTTGAAACGAGAGATCCTCTTTTCAAGTCTTCACTGCCGCGACACATAAATAAGAACCCTGCCATTTACACCAACAATGTGCGATAACAACACATGAACATCACAATACACTGTTCAAAGCCATAGGGAACACTAGTACTTGCCTAAAATGATGGAACACCCTTCCACAAGGTGACGATAACAGCTCGCCCGGGTACGCAGGAAGATAAAACTGTGGTACCACTACAGCTCCTTGATGCCTAGTTGATAACGAGTGCTCAACATTTTATAACAATATGTATGAAGGAAATAAAGGCATAAGCTTCAATGGAACCAAACCGCACGATGAGGAACCAAGAAGGGAAGTGCTTCTAACAGCCCCGTAGCCTCTCGAAGATAAGTACAGATGTCTCTATACTGATCCGCAAGACACTATAGACTCGCTCATGACTCGTGCTACCCAAGTTAACCTAGAGCTCTGATACCAAGTTGTCACGACTCAAAACCCAATATAGGTCGTGATGGAGCCAAAAGTCGCCGTTAGGCAAGCCAACGGTGAACTATCACGTTAATTGTCCATTTTATTACTTTCAAAATCATAAATTTTACTAAGTAAAGAAATTTACGCATTTAAAATCACGGGTACATACATAAGTAGTGAGGCATAAAAATAAAAGGTGATATTAATATGCAAATCCGTAAACATCAACTAGAATATCCCAAAACTCGATGTCAAAAATACATGAGCATTTACTAAGGAGTACAATAATAATACAACATTTGTCTGGAATGTAAACTAGACAGGATAAAGTAAATAAAATGATGAGACTATGTAGGCTATGATACATACCTTGGAATGCAGCTCACCGTAAAGTCTCCTCAGCAACTGCGCCTATGCGCCAAGATGACCACCAAATGAACCTTTCAGATCCTGTACATTTAGTGCAGAAGTGTAGCATGAGTACGTTAATCAACGCGTACCCAATAAGTATCTAGCCTAGCCTCGGAAAAGTAGTGGTGAGGGATCGACATCGACACTTACTAGTGGTCCCATAAACCAATATGATAAATCATAAACAGATATGAAGAACAACAGTAATAATGAGGTAAAACGATAACTAACATAATCCTCCAATATTTATTTTGAAGATATAAGTCTCTCAAATATACTATGATATCTCAACATATTAGAAATATTAAATGCAATCTCAAACGAATAAGAAATACCATAGAAGTACTAGGGCTCAATAAAAGGAGAGTCTAATAAATATCTGCTAGCGGTATCACAAACGATTACGCCGAGGTTGTACGGCCCAATCCAGAGTGGTGTGTACACTACAGAGGGTCAATATGTGAACCAGATATGCATCTCAATAAACTACCGAGGCGTTCGGCCCGATCCACAGAAAAAGAAGAAACTTATGGAATTACAAGTCACTGCTGACAACACGTGTATAGGAGCATAAAGTAAACATGACTTTTACCGATTATCAAATATCTCACCAAACAACTCAAGGTGATAAAGCTCAGCCTAATATATTTCCAAATCAATTTCAACTAATAATTTACTTAATTAAGCTAGCAAAAATGAGTTCAGGTAATTCAAATATCACATGATAAAGTCCTAAGCCTACCCGTACATAAACATACGTTTAGCTATAAACAGACTCTCGTCACCTCATGCACGCGTAGCACCTGCAACTAATAGCACAAATAATTTTAATACCTACGGGGTAGTTTCCCCCTCACAGAGTTAGATAGGAGACTTACCTTGCTCCATTATTCCATGACCGGCTCCAAAGCCTCTCCAACATCTCATATCCGTGCCCATCAATCCGAAACTAGTCAAACAATCATAATATACCCCAATGCTTATAACTTAACAATTTAACTCTGCTGGAAAAGTTAATAATGTCAACCATCGAGCCCACGTGCCCGAATTCAAAAAATTCTTAAAGATAATCATTACCCTTAACACCATGATCACGCCCAAATATGCCTTATAAAAAGGAAAAAGCGGTCGCTGTAAATATATTCTGGTTAACAAGTCCGGAGTCGAATCCCACGGGGAATTAACCTATCAATCACAACTATCAGATTCACACAATTTCACGTAATCAACTTTCCGATATATTTAAATAACAGATTGGATGTTTACTATCTAAATATTACTTAATGAGAATGAAATAAGTAAGAACTAACTATGAACGTGTTGTAGATAATAATTGGAATGATCTAAGGTTATGATTTACCCTATTGCCGGAGTCCTTTCCGCTATGTTTGTTATAAATTTGCCTAAATCTTCTTTATCGATCATGAGCACTCTGACTGTCGTTACTCTCTCCCGAGTAATTACAACAATATACTAGACATATTCTCCTGAATTACGCGAGATAACCTTTATTACAGCTCACTTAAATCACACCCAAGGTTTTGTTATCCCTAATATCACTTTTAAACCCTTCGTATTGATCCCTCATATACGTCAGGAGTGATGTTGTTCAACAATGACCTAAATATGCACTCTGTCCCGAGTAATGCACACTAAATAGGAACAGTTGATTGAGGGCCCTTCAATCAACAGCAACAAGCATATAGTTGAACAAATACAGAGAAAACTATGGAAAATCTATATTAACATAACGATAAATTCATCCTTCAATAGGTTCCATCAAAACCCTAGATTAAGAGTTTAACTACTCATACTAATGCAAAACACAACACTAATATAATTCATAATCCACGAATAGAAGTAGGAAGAAGAAGATGAAAACTGTGAAGAATTACTTTGTCTTCTCCCCTTTGTTCTTGCCTCCATAATTGTCTAAAACCGACTTATTCTAACTTCTGGCGAGTTTAGGTTCATATAGGTTTAGGTTATTTGCCCAGGAAATTACATAATAGCTCATGCGTTCTTTCGTGTCTGACAGCCTGTCAGCGGCCGCTGATTGGATTTTCGCCTCCTCACTACCTTCACTCCGCACTCTGATTCACGATCACTTCGCGGTCGCGCACCTGTCATTTGTGTTATTGCTTAATTTTCTCGCCCCTTTTCACCCGGGCTATCCTTTTATTGGCCTTGTACGTTCATACTGACTCCAAAATACTCTTTATCTCTCTCCTAGCTTGGAGTGGTTCCTGCAAAATATAAATTTCTCAATTAGAGCATTTTGTTATCTTTTAACATTCAAACGTCAAGAAAGTGCTGTTAAATTAGAGTGTAAATAGCGTCTAAATTGTATAATTATAGGCTACTATAAACACCCCACACTTAAATCATTACTCGTCCTCGAGCAATAAAACCGCACTCTACATGCCTAACTTCACTAAGAAACTTCCCTACTCATCACACCAAGAATATTTCACAATGGTTAACTACATTAGTGTAACATCCACACCTCAAGACTGGACTCTCCCTATCCACACAATGTACCTAACTACTTAATTACTCTAAGTCTGAGGTCCAGACTTACCTCCCTTTCATGAATCAAGTGCCTGCTCACCACAAGAAAGACTCATTTCATAATCAGAACAATTCACGCACACTAAGGACTTCAAAAGAAATAAAATTCAGCCACCATCAGAAAGGGCATTCTTAGCTTTCGATGAAATTGCTTTTGCTTGCACCGTAGCTCATAAATTTCGGGTGATGAAGAAGGTGTTCAATTATCCACTTTTGTAGGAGAATGTTACAACCTTCGAAGAACATTTCCCCCGACTTGCACTTATTCAAGGCCCGGTAGATATCAGACACTATGAGTGGAGCGAGTGTGTGATCCTTCTTCTCAGTCAAGACATGGGCAATTCTAGCCACACGAACATCAATGGTCCCTTTTTCATTTGGAAAGACCATCACACCCAGGAATGCTACTATGAAGGCTAATCGACAGTGAATTCTCCAGGTATCCTTGTCTTGTTTGTTGTTCAGACCCTTTTCATGTGTTTCGAAACCTTTTTGAAAGCCATATCTAGAGTACAAGAAGTAGACTGAGCAAGAGCCCTCGACTACTTGGCTCTTTCTGAGTTGTTTGCTGATGTGTAGGCGATCAAAGAAACGACGCATTGACATAGGCCTCAGGAAGATAAGTTGTTGGTTTCTCGAATCCCGACCAAAACCCATATACCCTGTTATTTCTTCCAGGGTAGGAGTGAGCTCGAAGTCTGAGAAATGGAAGACATTATGAATCGGATCGCAGAAGGTCACCAAAGCCTTGATTAAGTCATTTCTTGGTTTAACCTTCATGATGTCGGTGAGAGCACCCAATTTTTTAACCACCCATTCTTGACCCTCTTGGTCTAGATCATACCACCACATTCGGAGTTGTAGTGGATCCTCTTCTACAACATTCAATTACGGATTTTGGACAGTATTCATATTGTACCTGTGAACGGGTAGGGTTAAGGTTGCTTCTAATTTTGAAATAAAAGACCAACAAATTCTTTTTACAAACAGCAGATTTAAAATTTTGAAAACATACATCACCTAAAAGTGGTTGTTTGCGCAACATTGACCAGAACAATCATTTTTGCAAAAGTGGCCCCTTCTTAATTTGGATAATGTTTTGAGGCCGAGGCAGGGTACTTTTCTGGGAAAAGTGACAGACATGTTCGTTCTTAGCGAAAGTAGCCCTTCGACAATGTAAGGTGTTCTAAGGCTATTGTCACGACCCAAAACTGGTCCAGGTCGTGATGGCGCCTAACGGTGGGGTTAGGCAAGCCAACGAACAACAATAACAGTGAAAGTGCGGAATACAATAACAACATGGGGTAAGGCCGTGGAAACAAGCTGAACCACAGCTAGGCCCAATACATATACAACCCCGATAACTGCAACAAGTGTGTGCCAGGACTAGTGTCACAGTGTCAACGGGCGGCTACATAGACATAACTGTAGAAAATACATGTACAAAATATACAAGCCGCAGTCTGGAACAAAAGACTGAGCAAAAGAAAACTAGAAGGCTCCAGAGGTGCTGTCGGGATGACGCCAAGAAGACAGCTCACCGTATGGAGTGACATCGCGATCAGTATCTATCAGCAAGCGGACGACTAGACGGACCAGTCTCAGTACCTGCACAGTCAAGTGCAGAAAAGAAGGAAAGTGCAGCATGAGT
>ML296138.1:664-33471 GCA_005239495.1 Nicotiana undulata
ATAGTGCAACAGACTACCCCCAGGTACGAAGCTTATGCGATCGCGGACAACTCTATGCGATCACATAGAGTAAACTTTTCCCCTACCAACCTAATGTTGTGCGATCGCGGATATGCATATGCGATCGCACTGAAGGAAAGGCCTGACACCAGAAACAGGAGAAACACCAGGTTTTCCTATCTTTTTACACCCCGTTAGCTACCCGAAACTCACCCGAGCCCTCAGGTCTCAAAACTAAAAACACACACGTCTCCCAATACACCCTACGGACTTGTTCAATCATTTAAACCACCAAAATATCATCAAAAACACGGAATTAAACCTCAAAACTCTTAGAAATTTCTCAAACTTCACAAACTTCTAAATTTCCCATTTTTAATCCGAATCACGTCATTTCAAGTCCGTTTTACACCAAATTTCACAGATAAGTCAAATAACATATAATAAACATGTTCCGGGCTTCGAAACCATAATACGGGCCCGGTAACACGGTTTTCACATAATAATTCATTTTCAAAATCCTTTATTATTTTCAGAAAATAATTTTCTTTAAAAATTCTTTTCTCGGGCTTGGGACCTCGGAATTCGATTCCGGGCATACGCCCAAGTCCCATATTTTCCTACGGACCCTCCGGGACCGTCACATCACGGGTCCGGGTCCGTTCGCCAAAAATATTGACCAAAGTCAACTTTATTCAATTATTTCATTCAAAATTTTATTTTTATCAAATTTTCACATAGAAGCTTCCCGGCTACATGTCCGGGCTGCGCACGCATATCGAGGTGAGATTAACGGAGGATTTCTGGTCCTCGAAACACAGATTTAGCTAGAATTATTTAGGATGACCTTTTGGGTCATCACATCTATACTAATAGGGTCTATAGTTGGAATGAATTGTATACCAAAATGGTATATTTGTATACTATTTAGATATACAATACAAATTCGTCTTCTTCTTTGGTTCAACTATATTTCAAGCTTCAAGGTCATTCAATGGTGGATTTAGATTTTTGTACAATAAATCTCCAAAAACCAGCATCAAAGGTACAATCTACACATCAAAGAACAACAACTAACGAATTTCAATAGAATTAAGCCACCACTTCCAATTGGCATTTCAAAGACACTTCAGTGAGAAGAAACAACTACATAACATCAATCTTAATTTATGAATTTCATGCTTGAAGGTCCTTCAATGGTGGATCTTTTTTAATACCAGATTTCCGGACACACACTCCTAAGCAAAACATGTTCTAAATGGCACAATTTAAATAAATATTAAGTGTTCAAATGGTTATAGATTTAAATTGGATGGCTAAATTAAATATTAGCACAGATTTAGAGGGTTGCCTATGCACGTGACCTTTTTAAAACTCTAAATCATCACCGATAAATTAAAATTAATAATCAACATATCTACTAAGTACAGAGAAAGCCTACTTTGAAACTTTTTATAAAAGAATAGAGGGAACATAAACATTTGGAACCAAATATAAGCTTCAATCATAAAAGAAAAAAAAGAGAAAACGAGAAGAAAAAGATGGGGATAAGTTTGCGGTAGAAGAATAAATTATAAAGTTGGGTATGCAGGTAAATACTTTTGGCCGGATAGGTATTTAGCATAACTAGTTTGAGAGTAGTTAAAAACGGGTAATTATTTTGTATTATGTAGGTATAAAGCATAAATTTCCCGATAATTAAAGCATATAAAAGAGGCACCAAATTTAAGGTGGTTCAGTCAAGGTGACCTACGTCCACAAGCGGAGAGCAACAATTTTACTATAACAACCGACACACAAAAGAGAGTACAAAATTAGAGATGAAACTCTAATTATACCAAAATATATCCCAAGAGAATAACTTCGCTAAAATCAAGTCTATGCAATATAATAAAACTGTCTATTACAAGAATACTCAAAATGAATTTTTAATCAAAATATGAGATGATTCAAATGAAATAAGATGGTCTATATTTATAGGGCAAAGTTCTTGGTCCCACATTAAAAAATGAAAAAAAATATCTTTTTCTTTCACTCCAACCTAAAATTCTTTGGCTCTAAGTTTGAATAATTGACTTCAAATTTGCTTTGGACAAATTTAAGCCATATCTTACCCATGTTATGTTGAGAATACGTTATTATTCATTGGATTTAACACACTGGTAAGATAAATTTTTCCATTGGCCATAGATAGGTGCATGGACAATAATTAGAAACGTCACACATCTCGGCCTACCTACTGTTTAGGTGACCCCAACTAGATCCTGTTCGGGCATTTACTCAAATTTGCTGGCAAAATTCAGAGGCGGACCCAAGATTCAGCGAGCGTCGGTACTAATATTCAATATAAATTTATCACGGCTTATAAAAATTGGTACGATCAGAGGTGAAACTAGGATTTGAAGTTTATAAGTTAAGAATTTTAATCATTTTGGAGTTACTAGGTTTTAAATTAATAATTTATAAATATTTAATTGATTTCTTAAGATAAATACAAGGTTTGAACGAAAATTACTGAGTTCGGTCGAACCGTAACTTATACATTGGCTTCGCCCCTGGATACGAGGGCCTCTTTTAATACTTGACTACTTCTTGAAGATATTTGAAAGTATATATAGAATTTTTGCCAAAGTTTTCAAGTTCTCTTCCTTCAATGTGCGTTCGACTTTGACAAAATTAAAGCTACTGACAAAATAAATATTATTTCCGTTACATATTATGTGGCAGAATTCAGTGTGATTGGGAGTGTCAGCTCGAAATAAACTTTACATATTACGAAGCAACGTAAAAACTGCAAGTCACAATTGTTAATAATTTAAAATATTATTAGAAAGTCACGATCAAATAAACTTTTTTTAACTCTCGAATAAGAATATCACATAGAGTGAAACAGATTAATGGAATGAGTAAAACATAAAAACATGGCAGTGTCAAGGAGCTTGTTTGTCATGCTGCAAAGGCAAGAGACAAGCGTGCAGAATGAGAGCTAGCAATGGGTGGCTTATTATTAGCTCTGGCCACTGGCCTACTACTCACATGTCCTGCCGCAGATATTAATGGCAACGGTGGACCCTCGGCCGACGCAAATTTCACCGGTTTTGGTCCTACATTTACCGCCTTCTCATGCCGACAACTCAACAATCCACTCCCCTTCCACTTCCCTCCGTCGCCGCTGCCACTGCCACCGCCGCCACTGAAAAGTCTCATATTCGCCACGTTGTCAATTTCAGAGATACTGGAATAATTAGTAATACTAGCACGGTCGAAACCTTCAGCTGTAGTCACACTCCAATCTATACTGACTTCGCTAGGTGCGTAACACTCTGTAGCTGCAACGCTTGGGGTAGCTGGTTCGTCGAGTGAATTTCGTTGGCGGTACATAGGACAAGAAGTTGCGATCGAAGTAGAAAAGCTCTCGATTTCAAACAAATCGGAGCTTGCGTCACTTGCAACGTCATCATCTGTTGCTGTCACACGCGAAATCGGGCTTCCTGGGAACGGGAAATTGCATTCTGTTGATTTTCTTGAAGATGGTTGAAAAACTTCTAGTGAATCTCGGGCCGGATCTTCTAATATTGGGGAAATGGACCTTGTTGATGGAGGTTTGATTCCGAGTTTAGCTTGTGTTGATTGGTTCAAGATTGGGAATGAAAATCCCCCGGCAGTTTCAGTAAATGGTCTTACTGATGCCAACACGCGCTGTTGACATGCAATTGTGCTAGGCGTTACATGAGTCTCTGACTCTGATCTTCTTTGTATCGTTCTAATTTTATTTAACGTCCCCAAAGGAACAACATGGGTCTCTGGTTGTTGCGGCCTCTGAGGCTGTCCGTTTGAGTTTAGAATTGCTGCTCTCTGTTGTATTTCAGTCGAATTTTTCTGAGACATGTTGGTAGTTTTTTCAAGTACCCTCTGATTGTGTTTGACAGCAAAATTTTCCGTCCCAGTTTCCGCTCTAGGCTCCGAGTTAGTTTCCTCAACTTGAACTGATTTCTTCCCCGAGCAAGGACATTTTCGGCAGAAAAACCATTTACGAGTACTAAAAGAACCTCTTTTTTTCTCATTAGGAGTACTTCTCAATGAAACTGCAATAGCTCCTGGAGGATTTGATAGTAAGCCAGTTTGGCTATTCCAACTCGCTTCAGACGAAGCAGTTGGAGTAGCACGAAAAGAATTGGCACGGAAGTTTCTTCCGTAGCCATTATCTACGGAAGAAACTGACGAAACTCGAGGAACTGAAGTTAATTCGGATTGATCTATTAAGTTCTTTTGGGTTTCGGGAGAAGAGTCATTGCTTTCACTGAAATATTTTTTTGCATCAAACACGTTTATTTCGGAATCTTCGGGGCTATTTTCTTCTGGTTTGAGATAAGAGGAGAAAGATGCATCTTTTAGGATATGGTTTTGGACAAAGGATCTGTACTGCAGAGGATGTTCTGCTATAACATGATTAGCAGGGTTCTGAGAGGATTTGTATTTTAAGGTATTAACTGTTGTTGGGGAGTCCATCTTTCCCTTTTTTGGCTTTCTTTTGTACAACTACACAAAAGAGAGCTAGTCAAGTACTATTATTTATACCAATTCTTGAGATAATATTTGCTTTTGAGAATTCTCTGGACCACCTGCCAATTAATTTGGAGTTTTTTAAAAGATCCTTCTATTTTTATTTTCCAAATTTCAGATGTCAGTTATTGGAAATTTGGATTGGTCATGTAGATTTAACCCTATCTATACCAGGAACCACTCCCCTAGCAGTCATGTCATTACGCCGCAGAACTGGAGCTCGTGTAGAATCTTTTATTCCAGTCTAACAGCAGTAGGAAAAAAAAGGAGAGTCCAATGCACAAGATTTCTCGCGTTCACGCAGGATCCGGGGAATGACCGCACTTCAAGAGGTGCGATGTAGACAGTCTACCCTAATGCAAGCATTAGTGGCTTCTTCCACGTCTCGAGCCCGTGATCTATATGTCATACGAAGACGACTTTACCATTGCTCCATGGCAGAAGCGAAGCCAGGATTTGAAGTTTATGAGTTCGGAATTTTAGTCTTCTTCAGTCACTGGGTTCTAAATTAATAATTATACATATTCAATAGATTTCTTAAGACAAATACATAGTTTATACAAAAGCTATTGGGTTCGGCCGAACCCGTAGCCGAAAGGCTAGCTCCGCCTCTGCTCCAAGGTATAAAAGTGGTAGAACATAACAAAATATTACGACCGCATAACATCGGAGACTGGTAAACTCGACCTCCCTTGAATGATTGATGCAACAGTTAGACGTCCTTAGACGAAAGAGTAGTCTTCCAGGATTGGTCGTTGTGTCACCTTCTCACACCAGTTCTACACATTCAATTAGAGTTACCATAAAGAACCACAATACAGTCTACCAATTTAGATTATATATTTGCTTTGCATTATTTTACATGTTTTAGGTAGTAGGTAAAATGTCCTATGCACATTAACTGGTAGTTATCATTTTCAAGTCCCATGTTCTAATAAATTAGCCAACTGTGGTTAGATAATTGAAATATATTATTCATTTTCATTGTTAACACAAGAATTCTTTTGTGGAAATTTGGTCCTGACGATGTAGACCTGAAAAATATTGCTGTATGGAGAATTGGAGATGAGATGTAAAAATAATCTTGAAGAGGACCTTAACGTGATCGCCCAGTACTGGTTGTTGGATTTATCAAATTAATATTGTTGACACGGATGTAGTACTATACAACTAATGTGCACTTGTATTTTACTTAACTAAAAATTTATATAAAAAATGAACTCATCCTATCACCCACACCTGTACACATGTGTCCATACAAAATGCGCACGCATATATATAATATTAAAAATATGAAATTTATTAGCGAAATACCGTTCATTTTTTTGACCTTTAGCCATCGTATTTTTAATTGGATAAAATTGTATATACAAATAATTTTTTTTTAAAAAAACAAAATTGTCATATAACAAAAAAGGAAAAGAAGAAAAGAACAAGTGGGAAGCTCCTCCCTCAATTAAAAAAGAATTAATAGGAGAATTAGTAGGACACTTATTATTTAATACCCCTATTAAAGAGAAGTCGAAATTTCTGTACATTCAAAACGAAAAAGAATAAGTGAATAGCTAAATTCAAAAACAGTTTTATTCCCTGGATTAGATGCAACGACATGTTGTTCACATGGTTGCTCAATTCACTGACAGTTGAAATTAGGTCAAGTGTGATCATTCCTAATATGTGAGGATTTTATGGAAACAACTTGAGGATAGGTATGGTCAATCCAATCTGGCACAATCAATTGAATTGCAAAAATCATTATTAGAAACTGTGCAAGGATCGAGTAATATTGCAACATAATTTAATAAAATAAAAGCTATATGGGATGAGATAGAAGTTATTGACTCTAGGGCAATATGCACTTGTGTGGACTGTAAATGTGGTTAACTTGAGAAGAATCACACTATTGAAGAAAGACAAAAATTAGTTCAATTTCTAATGGGTTTAAACGAGACGTATACAGGAATTAAAGGAAACATAATGATGATGCAACTTTCCCCTACCATTGACCGGGCATACTACTTAATTCTACAAGAAGAAAGACAGAAGAGTATACAAAGTGTTGCCCAGTACCCTAGTGATTCTAGTTCCTTTGCTGTACCTGGGCAATATTTTGGTCAAGGCAAGCAGAAACCTAACCTTAATGCAGGAAATGGACCTAGTTCTTACAGAAACAATCAGGAATATAGAAAGATTCTTTTCTGCAACTACTGCAAGAAACCAGCGCATACTATTGAGAGATGTTTCAAGTTTCATGGATACTAAAACTATTGGTAATAGACAGAACAAATATCACTCTTCAGCTCAAGAAAATGCAAATGCTTTCAGAAGAGAATCCAGGGTAGATGCACACAAATGAGAATGAAGCCACAATTGAAATTCTCAAAATATGCTTGCTCAATTAATGGAAATGCTTCAACAAGTTAAAGTTGGTCAATACACTGCATCATCTTCTGAAACTCATGCAACTGCCAATTGTGCTGGCATATTTGTGTCTCATTCTAACCCCTTTCCTAAGCCTACCAAAACTCATTTTTGGATCATTGATTCTGGGGCATCTGAACACATGAGTTTTTGATCTTTCCATTATGACTAGTGTGACACTTTTGTCTAGACATGTCAATGTAACTCTACCTAATTCTCAAAGAGTTAATGTCACACATGCAGGACAAGTCACTGTGCATCCTCAATTGACTCTACAAACAATTCTATTTGTACAAGATTTTAAGTTCAGCTTAATTTCTATACATAAGCTTCGCAGACAATTTCAGTCCATTCTTACCTTCAGTGATTCTTCCTGTTTCTTGCAGAGCCTTTCCTTGAGAAGGGCTTTGGTTCTTGGTAAAATCCAGGCTGGATTGTATCTTCTTCATTCCACTCATTATCTTGCTGACTCTCCTGATTCCCTGCAAACAAATCATAAGAATTTAGTTTCTCAATTTGCTTCTAATCAAATGTCTGCTAAGTTTGCTACTTTACCCTCAATATCTAGTTCCATTGTTTCTATGTATAGCTCTATTGCTTCTTACACCAATTTACGACACATTAGATTGGGGCATTTCTCATCATCCAGTGTGAAATATATTCCTAGTTGTATGCAGCACAACTTTAGCATGAATGATTTTCCTTGTACTATGTGCCCTATGGCAAGACAACATAAATTGCCTTTTCCAATTAACACTAGTTCTTCATCACATGCTTTTGAATTGATTCATATAGATACCTGGGGCCCTTATAAGGCCTCTATTCATGATGGTTTTAAGTATTCCTTACAATAGTGGATGACTATAGTTGGGGTACTTGAACCTATTTGTTGAGTACTAAAAGTAATGCCTTTATTGTTCTACAATTCTTTATTTCTATGGTTGAGACCCAATTTAACACCAAAATCAAAAAGATTAGGTCGTGCAATGCTTTTGAACTGGGCAGTAGTAATGTTGCCACTATTTATCTTCTTTCTAAATGCATCATTCATTAGACCTCATGTGCTGCAACCCCTCAACAAAATGAGGTTGTTGAGAGGAAACACAAACGCCTTTTGGAAATATGTAGAGCTCTGCTATTTCAATCCAAAGTTCGTATTTGTTATTAGGGTGACGTTTGTTGACTGCTACCTTTCGAATAAACAATCTCTCTACCAAACTTCTTAAGTACAAAACCCTATGAGGTTCTGTTTCATAAAGCCCATAATTATAATTTTCTTAGAAGTTTTGGATGCCTATGTTTTGCTTCTAGTTTATCCCACCATAGAAGAAAGCTTGATCCTATGGTTGATGATTGCATATTTTTGGGTTATCCTTATGGTAAAAGGGTTATAAGCTTCTCAATATCCATACTCGCAAATTGTTTGTCTCTAGAAATGTTGTTTTCCGTGAAACTATTTTACCTTTCTCTATCTACAGGATGAACCCCTACCTCTATTTCCTACTTCTCTCTCTTCTTCTGATCCTATTCCAGTGTCTCCACCCAATGTTCATGATTCTACACATATTCATTGTTCCCCTTCTCCTGTTGGTTCTCCTTCTTTCCCCATCCATTCTGCTGATTCTCCTTCTCCTATTCCCTACTTGTCTTCCACTTCTTCTCACACCCCTAGTTCTAGATCTTCATCCCCTACTAATTCATCTCCCCCTACTCTTACAACAGCCTTGCGCAAATCTTTTAGGGATCACAAACCCCCTGCTTACTTAGCTGATTATGTTTGTGGGGTTGTTCATCTTACTGATGTGTCCACCTCTTGTTTTCTTTCTCATGTCACTCCTACACACTTTTCTTTTTCCACTTTATCTCATTTTAATCAGAAACTAATGAGCTCTTTGCCTCAAATCCATGATCCTACTTCCTATTCTAAGGCAGACTTACACCCAGGTTGGCAGGAAGCTATGAGTAAGGAAATTGATGCTCTGTTAGCCAATGAGACTTGGAAGGTTATTCCATTACCTGTTGGGAGGAAGGCTATTCCTTGCAAATGTATTTATAAGGTGAAGTTAATGTATGATACAAGTATAGAGAGGTTGAAATCTAAGTTGGTTATCAGAGAAGATACACAACGAGAAGATACTGATTTTACGGAGACTTTCTCTCCTGCGGTCAAGATGACCACTATTAGATGCATTTTAGCACTGGTCGTTAAGAAAGGCTGGGGTTTGTACCAACTAGATGTTAATAATGCGTTCTTACGTGGTGATTTTCATGAGGAGGTTTATATGAGGTTCCCCTCAGGTATTTCTCCTCCTGCGCCTAATTTGGTTTTTCGTGTAAAGAAATCCATATAATGTCTTCGTTAGACCTCGAGGCAATGGTATGCTCGCCTTATAGCTGCTCTTAATTTCAAGGGTTTTAGTCATTCTTTGAATGGCTTATCTCTTTTTTATATGAAGTCTGGGGATTCTGTTTCTTTAATGGCAGTGTATGTTGATCATATACTTCTTACGGGAAACAATGTGGCGGAATTGGATGATTTAAAATCGTTCTTAGATGCTAAATTTAAAATTAAAGACCTAGGGCACTTATCTTATTTTCTGGGGATGGAAGTCCTTCGCGAGTCTTCTGGGATCATCTTGAGTCAGCACAATTTTTCTCTTGAATAGCATTCTGAGTTTGACTGCCTTGGCCTAACCAATGCTTCCTCTCGTATGGATCCTTCCCTTAAGCTGTATGCTGATGATGGCACTCTGCTTTCTGACTATGTTGTGTATCGACGTCTTTTGGGTAAATTGAATTTTCTGACCTGTATACGGTCGATATCGGGGATCCCGATATCGATCTCCCTATGGAATTCCGAGCCCGTGCTTGAGAGGCTCGAAATAAAGCTGAAGTTCGACCTGAAAGTGCATACCTCGAGAGACAACATCGAAGGCCCATCACGACCTACCTCGAAGCTGTGTAAAATCGATGATTGTCATGGAAAGGAGGGAATTTCCCAAGGACACGTAGTTAGGACTGATAAGATATGTAAAAATAGTACAAATCCGTACTAGGCCGTTATACAGCTGTACCAATAGCATTCTTTGTCATAATTAGATAGTACTATGTTGGGGTTTTCCCCTCCTATATAAAGGGGACCCCAATCATTCTTGTAATATCATCAAGTCACTGCAATAGAACATTCTACTCTGATTTTCTCGTTTAACGTGCTCAACATTACTCTCCAACTTTATTGTTCTTCATATATTGCGCCCCAGTTCTGTGACAACATTGGTTTGGCTATCACATCCTTCTTACTTACACTTATTATTTCTTGATTATTAACTAGTATTAGAATAAATCACATAATTTTAGAACCAAAAATCAAATATAATTGTTAACACCATTTTCAAGGTAAACAGTTTGGCGCCCAGGGCTAAAAATAATAGTGATTATTTTTGTGCTAGTTTTCTAATAACACAAGTTATTCTTCACACTTTTCTTGTCCAAGATTCTTTGATTTCTGGTCAAAATATGTCTAACACTGCAAACGCATCCGAGCACAGAAACAATGACGTTGGATTCCTTGGAGAAAACAGTGCGGCAACTTCAAGGGTCGGTGTACCACCGCTCAACCCTGGGGTAGCACCAGCTCCTATCCCAAACGATATTGGTTCTCATATTGCTGTGCACTTCGATTTGGGAACTAACATTGAAGGGAGCATACACGGAGGGTCCAACCCGACGCACAAAGAACACATGCTTGAGATGAATTCAGGCCACAAGTCAGTTTTGAGATGTTACAAGCACAACAAGTTGCTATTGCTCAGTTACAAAGTCAGCAAAAGACTCCGAGACAGCAGGACGGGAAACAACTCCTCGAGTTGAGCCAACACCAGAAAGATCGAGCAATAATGGGTCAGGAACAGACCCCACTATCATGAGAATGCTCGAGGAGCTCACCAAAAGAATCGAGTCAGGATAAAAGAAGATAGAGGACAATGATAAAAAAGTAGAGACCTACAACTCGAGAGTTGACCAGATCCCGGGAGCACCCCCGATTTTGAAGGGGGTAGATTCGAAGAAGTTCATGCAGAAACCATTTCCATCAAGTGTGGCTCCGAAGACCATTCCGAAGAAATTCAGAATGCCCGATATACCAAAGTACAACGAGACCACAGATCCCAACAAACAAATCACCACATATACTTGTGGTATAAAATGAAATTACTTAAAGGACGACGTGATCGAGTCTGTCCTGTTGAAGAAATTTGGAGAAACTTTGTCGAAGGGGGCCATGATGTGGTATCATAACCTCCCCCCGAACTCTATTGACTCGTTTTCCATGTTGGTAGACTCTTTTGTGAAGGCACATGTTGGTTCCATAAAGGTTGTTACGAGAGGAAGTCCGATGTCTTCAAAATCAAACAAAGAGAGAACGAGATGCTGAGGGAGTTCGTATCTTGCTTTCAGATGGAGAGAATGGAATTATCACCAGTCTCCGACGACTGGGCCGTGCAAGCCTTCACTCATGGCTTGAATGAATGAAGCGCAATAACTTCGAAGCAGTTGAAATAGAATTTGATCGAGCATCCTGCTGTAACTTGGGAAGATGTGCACAACAAGTACCAATCAAAAATCAGGGTCGAGGACGACCAATTGGAGCCCCCTCGGGCTCAGTTTATCCAAGAAGGCTACTAGCGAAGGAGTCAAGAAATGCAGAAAGGGAGCCGAGATCGAGAAAGGAGAGATATCAACCATATGTCGAAGACCGAAGAAACACATCGAGGCGAAATATACCTCGAAATGATCGAATGGCGGATCGAGGCCAAAATTCCCGGTGACTCATGAGCAAAACCGGGTTTGACAAGCACTCGAGACCATTGGAGGCACCTCGATTGTCTGAGTATAACTTCAACATTGATGCCTCAGACATCATATCAGCCATCGGAAAGATTAGAGACACAAGATGGACCAAGCCCATACAGACCGATCCCTCTAAGAGGAATCCCAACGTGATGTGAAAATATCACGGTACTCATGGTCATAGGACCGAGGACTGCAGACAGCTTCGGGAGGAGGTAGCCCGATTGCTTAACGAAGGGCATGTTCGAGAATTTCTCAGTGACCGGGACAAGAACCATTTTCGAGAGAGAGATGCAAATAGAAAGAGTGAACTAGAAGAGCCCCAACATGTCATTCACATGATCAATTGGAGTATTCGACGTTCCACAGGGACCCATTTTCAAACGAACAAAAGTATCCATCACAAGAGAAAAGCGGACTCGGGACTACATCCCCGAGGACACTCTTACGTTTAGCGAGGAAGACATCGAGGCCTTATCTCAGCCTCATAATGATGCACTGGTAATTTCTTTCCTTTTAAATAAAGTTCAAATTAAACGTGTGCTCGTGGATCCAGGTAGCTCGGCCAATATAATTAGGTCGAGGGTCGTGGAGCAGCTCGGGCTGCTCGACCAAATCATACCCGCCTCTCGAGTCCTGAATGGATTTAACATGGCGAGTGAAACAACGAAGGGGGAAATCATCCTCCCACTCAACATGGCCGGAACAATACAAGACGCCAAGTTTCATGTCATCGAAGGTGACATGAGGTACAACGCCCTACTTGGAAGGCCATGGATACATAGCATGAGGGCAGTGCCATCGACTCTTCATCAAATGATGAAGTTCCCAATGAAGGATGGCGTGAAAACAGTGTATGGAGAGCAGCATGCAACTAAGGAGATGTTCATGGTGCACGACTTGTCACCAGTATCGACGCCTTCCACCTTAGAGAAGTCAAACGACAAACATGTAGCCAAATAGCAACCACAGTCTATACCCTCGATTGAACCCGAGGGACAGGTGATCAGTGAACAGGTGGTCGAGGACGAAGAAGAAGATTTCCTCACCCCTCGAGCCTTCGTTTCCCCCGAGGAGTCAAATGCAATGAAGTCCATAGTCGAAGAGCTCGAACATGCCGTATTGATCGAACATCTTCCAGAACGAAAGGTATACCTGGGAACGGGATTAACCCCCGAACTCAGGAAAAAACCCATTCAATTTCTTATTGATAACATTGATTGCTTCGCTTGGTCCCATTTAGATATGATAGGGATCCCACCGGAGATAACCACCCATCGACTAAGTGTCGACCCCAGGTTTAAATCGGTGAAGCAAAAAAGGAGACCTCGGTCCGAGGTAAAGCATGCATTCATCAAAGATAAGGTAACAAAACTTCTCAAAATAGGATCCATTAGGGAGGTAAAATACCCTGAATGGCTAGCTAACGTAGTAGTAGTCCCTAAAAACGGAAATTAACTAAGAATGTGTGTAGATTACAAAGATTTGAATAAAGCATGCCCTAAAGATTTATTCCCACTGCCAAATATCGACCGTCTAATCGATGCTACGTATGGCCACGAGATCCTTACTTTTCTCGACGCCTACTCCGGGTACAATCAAATTCAAATGAACCCGGAGGACCAGGAAAAGACTTCGTTTATCACGAAGTACAACACATATTGCTACAATGTAATGCCCTTGGGGCTATAAAATGCAGGAGCTACATATCACTGCCTAGTTAATAAGATGTTCAAACATCAAATAGGCAAATCTATGGAAGTTTACATTGATGACATGCTGGTTAAGTCCCAGCGCGCAGAGGACCATTTGACTCATTTGCAGGCAACGTTCGATATCCTAAGAAGGTACACCATGAAGCTCAACCCCGAGAAATGTGATTTCGGAGTCGGATCGGGCAAATTTTTGGGCTTCATGGTGTTGAACAGGGGGATCGATATTAACCCCGATAAAATCAAATCCATCGAGGAGATCACCGTGGTGAACAATGTGAAAGCAGTGCAGCGGCTGACCGGGTGGATAACAACCTTAGGCCGATTTATCTCGAGGTCATCAGATCGGAGTCATCACTTTTTATCCCTACTCAAAATGAAAAACAACTTCGAGTGGACTCCGGAATGCCAACGGGCTCTAGAAGAATTAAAACGGTATCTCTCGAGCCCACCTTTGCTCCATACCCCAAAAAGGATGAAACACTATATTTGTATTTGGCCATGTCCAAAGTAGCAGTAAGTGGTGTGTTGGTTCGAGAAGAACAAGGTACGCAATTCCCTGTTTATTACATAAGTCAGACCCTAGGAGATGTTGAAACCAGGTATTTGCACTTAGAAAAACTAGCTCTTGCATTAGTAAGTGCATCTAGGAAATTGAACCTTACTTTCAATGTCACCCTATATGTGTATTAACTACATATCCTCTTCGGAACATCTTGCATAAGCCCGAATTATCGGGCCGATTGTCCAAATGGGCCATCGAACTCGGAGGGTATGATATCGAGTATCAACCCCGAACGACTATCAAGTCTCAAATTTTGGCGGACTTCGTGGCCGATTTTACACCTGCCCCCGTGCCCGAATTAAATGAAGAACTCTTGTTTAAACCAGGCACATCATCGAGGGTTTGGACCCTCTTCACTGATGATGCCTCGAATGTGAAAGGGTCCGGGCTCGGTATAGTTCTAAAACCACCTACGGGCGGCATAATTAGACAATCTATAAAAACATCGAAGTTGAATAACAATGAGGCCGAGTATGAGTCCATGATTGCAAGTCTCGAACTAGCCAAAGACCTAGGAACGGAGGTCATAAAGCAAAATGTGACTCTTTTCTGGTTGTAAACCAAGTAAATGGGAGCTTCGAGGTTCGAGAAGATAGGATGCAAAGATACTTAGACAAGTTTCAAGTGACATTGCATCGCTTCAAAGAGTGGACCCTAGTTCACATACTTCAAGAACAGAACAGCGAGGACGATGCACTCGCGAACTTGGGTTCGTCTGTTGAAGAAGATGACATAGTCCCGGGGATTGTCGTGCAACTATCACAATCGATGATCGAAGAAGGCTATGCTGAAATCAACTCAACGAGTCTAACATGGGATTTGAGGAACAAGTATATCGACTACTTGAAACATGGGAAGCTCCCCACAGATCCAAAAGAATCGAGGGCCCTTCGAGCCAAAGCACCCCGATTTTAACTCTACAAGAATGAAACATTGTACAGAAGGACCTTCGATGGACCACTAGCAGTATGCTTGGGACCTGGGGACATCGACTATGTGCTACGAGAAATCCATGAAGGCACTTGTGGAAACCACTCCGGTGCTGATTCTTTAGTTCGAAAGGTAATCATAGCAGGGTATTACTGGGATAGCAGGGAAAAAGACACCAAGGAGTTCGTTCGAAAATGTGACAAAGGCCAAAGATTCGCATCGATGATTCATCAACCTGGTGAACAACTACACTCAGTCTTATCCCCGTGGCCATTCATGAAATGGGGGATGGACATCGCATCCCCCTACCAACGGCGCCAGGTAAGGCTAGATTTATCTTATTTATGACTGACTACTTCTCGAAATGGGTAGAAGCGCAGGACTTCGAGAAGATAAGAGAAAAAGAAGTCATAGACTTTATATGGGACCACATCATATGCCGATTTGGGATCCCCTCCGAGATTACATGTGATAATGGGAAGCAGTTCATCGACAGCAAGGTGACAAAATTCCTTGAGGATCATAAAATCAAAAGGATCCTATCGATGCCTTACCGCCCAAGTGCAAATGGTCAAGACGAGTCCACAAACAAAACAATCATTCAAAACTTAAAGAAGAGGTTAGATAATGCGAAGGGGAAGTGGAGAGAAGTGTTTCCCGAAGTAATATGTGCATATCGAACAACTTCAAAGTCGAGCACACGAGAGACCCCGTTCTCTTTGGTATATGGTTCCGAGGCATTGATACCAGTCGAGGTCGGGGAACCGAGCGTCAGATTTCAGCATGCCACTGAGGACTCAAACAACGAGGCCATGAACACCGCCCTCGAGCTACTAGATAAAAAGCGCGAGGCCGCATGGGTTCGAATGGCCGCTCAAACACAAAGGATTGAAAAGTACTACAACAGAAGAACGAACCTTCGCTACTTCGGAGTCAAGGACTTAGTTCTAAGGAAGTCACTCTCAACACTCGAAACAAAATGAAGGGAAGCTAGGCTCTAGTTGGGAAGGATCGTACCGTGTCCTCGGGGTAGTAGGAAAAGGATCCTACAAGCTTAGCACTATGGAAGGTGAATAACTACCAAACAATTGGAACATATCGTTGCTCAAACACTATTACTGCTGAGGTATAACCTTCTTATTTTTTCATTTGTATTTCATACTAACTTCTTACAGGTGTTCGATGATATACGTCAAAGCACACTTCAGCTCGAAGACCTTGGGTTTTAAAGCATGTGTTGCACTCTTTTTCCCTTAGATCGGGTTTTATCCCAAATGGGTTTTACCGGCAAGGTTTTTAACGAGGCAACATCTATATGCTACCTATGGAAAACTCAACAAGTATTCAAGGCTTCTTTTCAATCAACCTCGAATACTGGGGGGCATCACCCTCGGAGGTTACCTTTTCAAAGAAAACAAGTTATGCCAAAGAGGGCCTCGATAAGAGAATGTTGTAATGGGGCAAACGGTCAAATGCACCACGTCCATGTAGAATAGTCGAGCCCCCGATGGCAAAAACATGTACGCATGTATCAATTATTTGAAGAAGCATTCTTATTTATCAAAACACTTTGTTCCTCAAAGAAGTCTACTATTTTCACATGAAATTGCTCGAGGGCCAAATACACCCGAACACTCGGGACTATCATTGACAATCAATTTATCGATTCATCAAAGACTCGAACTCATAAGACCTCAATGAGGCAACATCGAATCTATAAGACCTCAATGAGGCGAACTCAAGCTTACAAGACCTCAATAAGGCATACTCAAACTTATAAGACCTTAAAAAGGCATACCCCCGATATTAAGGCCAAGGCTATATATTCGAACTTATAAGACCCCTAAAAAGGCATACCCTCGATAGTAAGGCCGAGGTCATCTCTCTCGGGGACTAAAGGCTACGACCATATATAAAGACTACGGTCATACGAAAAGGCTACGGCCGAAATAATGCGGCTCGGAGACATCCGACTTCCCCCATAAAACTAAAGGCCTTCAAATACTTCGAAAAAATCGGTTTAATCAGGCTACCCTCGACATAAGCAAATGGGCTTCGATAATATCAGCTCCGAACAATGTAAACGCTTTAAGAAAATAAGCCTTCGAGAGAACCTCACGAGGTACTCAATTATCGTTGCACATCAACTTGTAATTGAGGTTCCTATCAATCGAACCGTCGAAAAGTCGGACAAATACAAAAACATGCCAAGGCATAACAAAATTTTTAAAAGTCTTTAGCCAGAATGGGGAAAATTGTAGCCATTTTAGAGGTCGAATTGACCCAATCTAAAAAGAGCCTAAGGGCCAATATGTAAGAGCCTAAGGGCCAACCTAAAGAGCCTAAGGGCACATCTAAAGAGCCTAAGGGCCAGCCTAAAGAGCCTAAGGGACAACCTAAAGAGCCTAAGGGCCAACCAAAAGAGCCTAAGGGCCAATCTAAAGAGCCTAAGGGCTAAATTGAAAAGAGCCTAAGGGCCGATGTTTTAAAGCCTAAGGGTCGATACCTAAAGAACTTAAAGGCCAAAGCACACTATGCTCGATACGTCACCTAAGTTCGGACTCGAAAGTCCCGAGATAAAGCTTAGCTCGAAGATCATACCCTAAGTGGTCACTTATTATCCCGTCATCGATCAAAGCACAAAAACCTAAGGGTTTTATATTCTAAGTACAACACATCGGACTGATCGTCAACAAACATTAAATTTCATTTCAAAAGTAAAGGAAAGACATGAATTAACGAAGAGTGAAGATGAAACAAAAGATCCTTTTATATACCCAAATGGAGTTCACAAAAATATATTTACAAAGCCCCCACATAGAGCCCTTACACAAAAAAAAAGAAAATAATAAAAGCCTAATCTTCTGTCGGGGTCACTCGATCGGATGAAGTTCCCTCAGGAGCTGCGGCCTCGACGGCTTGGCCCTTGGCACCCTGATCATCGACGGCCTATTCCCCCTCGGGGACTTCGTCTTCATCTTTCCCGCTCTCCGAGCCACTAGTTGAATCCTCATCAGAAGTAAGTAGTGCAACCGATTTTCTTCTAAAGCTTTCACTTTCTCGATCTCGGCAGAAAGATTGAAACCTTTTGCATGTACCTCCTCGAGAGCCTGACTTCGAGATTCCAATCTAGCATGGTCAATGGCACGAGTTATCTTGAGCTCGGCCTCAATATATACCTTCTTAGCCCGAGCATTTGCAGCAGCAACATCAGTCCGATACGAAGATATGAGTTCATCGATCTCGGACATAATATTGGATAACTCAGCAGCTGAATAAGCATGAAGCTCCTTATATTTACGGCTTTCTCCCTTTTCACCTTGGAGTTGATGCTCAGTCGAGGTCACTTTCTCTCGAAGAGTATCCTTCTCGGAGGCTACCTCATCCATGCGCTGCTTCAGCCCGAGGATCTCAGTATCATTGATCTTAAGCTCCTCTCGGAGTTGCCCCACTAGTTCATCCTTCTGCTTGAGCTGCAAGAATCGAATTAAGGCATTAAACGCTAAATTGAGTAAGCCTACGAAGGTTGTATTACCTGCTCAACAAGATCGTCTCGCTCTCAGGACATTTCTCCGAACTTGCTCGAAGGTCATTCAGCTCCCTCTGCTTTTTGACATAAAGAGCCTTAAGCTCATCCAACTCCGACATGAGCTTCCTAATCTCGTCTTCGCAGTGGGCCAGCTCAGCTCGTGACTTGGAAAAAGCATGGTCGAAGAGCATTACGGCCTAAAAACACAAAGGAAATAAGTCAGAAAAGCAAGAATCAGAACTCAAAATACAGTTGTTAAGTCAAAAGATTACCTGTTTTCGAAGCTTCTCAGCTTCTTCGAAAATGAACGAGGCATCAAGATAGGGGCCTTATTCAACCCTGAAAAAGTATCCTCCAAACATATTATTCTCTCCTTGGGATGCCCCCACATCGGGAGTCTCGATATCTTAGGCATCTCGTATTTGCCCTGGAGAAAATGACGGGCCCGGTGGAGAATCATCCACAATAATGGCCTTGAGTGGCTCAATCGGAGCCTTCTTTCGCCTTCAGGGAGCTTCAGAGTTGGGTCCCCCGAGTTCATCAACCAAACGCCCTTCGGCACAAGACGTATTTTGGTCGTTGGTTGCTTCGGGGACTTCGTTTGAACCCCCCTCGAGAATCTCTTCAGCTCGAGGTGGGACCGCATCAGCAACATCTAGTTTTGCAATCTCCGGCTCAGCAGCCTTCGAAGCGTCAGTGCTTCCTCTTCCCCTAAGCACTAACAGGCAATCATCATTCTCTTCGTCCTCAGCACGAAGACTCTCAGCCGCTTCCAGAGTTAAGGCCACCTAATTAGCCTTAGGCGCTGCCGAACTTTGGCCTTTTTCGGCTTCGGGGACTCATCCGGTGACCTTTTCTTTCTATTCTTATCCTTAGCAGGTTTTGGGGTATCTACTTTCTCCAGGAATGTCATCTTCTTATCAGGAATCAGGTCAGAGGTCCTGACTCGAACGAAGTGGCTCATCCACCCTCAGTCCTTATCTTTGTCAATGCTAGCAAAGAAAGACTTCGAAGATCGACGTTGTAGTTTAATCGGGCCACCTCGATAGAGACGAGGGCTGTACAGTCTAATAAGATAGTCTAGGGTGAAAGTCATCCTCTCGACCATGTTCGAAAAGTACCTAATCAGGTAGACGATCTGCCAGAAGGAAGAATTGGTTTGGCCGAGAGTCACCCGATATTGTCGACAAAAGTCGAGGATAATGGATCTATCGGTGGTAAAGAAGGTTCTATGGGACCTAAGATGAACATGTATGTGTATACGCTGAGGAAACCAGCTTTGTAAGTAGTTATACCCTCTTCAAGTGAAGGGATCTCCACTTATACTGCCTCCCCCCAACGGCAATCAACCTTCACTTTTCCTGTTTCGGTTATCAGACTAATATAACGAGACATGGGTTCACATCGTCCCGCAACCGAGAAAGGTTTTTCAACCTTGAAATCAGAAGATTTTTCACAAGGCCCGGGGGTACACTCCTCAATACGAGGAGGTACTACCATTTTGATCTTGGACGAGCGTGATGATGAAGGGGCTTTATTCTTTTAGGGAACTGTTTTAGAAGTTTTAGCCATGTTTGTTGTAAAGTTTCAGAATGAGAAGAAGAAACTAGATAAGAGATGAACACAAAAAGTGAATGAATGCATAGAAAAGTTAGTGAAGATTTTAAGGTGTTGTAGAAAGTAAAAGTATAAAAAGTAAAGGACTAGAGTATTTATAGGGGTCGACTAAGCGTGTTGGGGAAGCTAAAAGGATGGCCAATAGTCGTTATCGACTTACAGGTTTTTTAGAACTGTGCAGATGTGACCTCTGCACGACCTTTCCGTCACACCAATCACTGACCTCACGTGACAGACATCATGGTTGAGATATCGAGGAGTCGAGAATTCAGATCATTTCTTATCATTTCATTCTAAGAAACGTGAGGAATATCTGTATATGGTCGATATCGGGGATCCCAATATCGGGGATCCCAATATCGAAGTCCCTATGGCATTCCGAGCCCGTGCTTGAGAGGCTCGAAATAAAGTCTGAAGTTGGACCTGAAAGTTCATACCTCGAGAGACAACATTGAAGGCCCATCACGACCTACCTCGAAGTTGTGTAAAGTCGATGATCATCATGGAAAGGCGGGAATTTCCCAAGGACACGTAGTTAGGACTGATAAGATATGTAAAAATAGTACAGATCCGTACTAGGCCGTTATACAGCTGTACCAATAGCATCCTTTGTCATAATTAAATATGTACTATGTTGGGGTTTTCCCTTCCTATATAAAGGGGACCCCAATCATTTTACTAATATCATCAATTCACTGCGATAGAACATTATACTTTGATTTTCACGTTTAACGTGCTCAACATTACTCTCCATCTTTATTGTTCTTCATTTATTGCTCATAATTTACTGCTAAAGACTGACCTCGAGACCCCCGAGGTTACTGAGCTCGAGGCCCCCAGTTCTGTGACAATATTGGTTTAGCTATCACATCCTTCTTACTTACAGTTATTATTTCTTGATTATTAACTAGTATTAGAATAAATCACATATTTTTAGAATCACAAATCAAATATAATTGTTAACACCATTTTCAAGGTAAACATGACCCATACACACCAGATTTGAGTTTTTCCGTCCAGCATTTATGTCAATTCATGCAGGCTCTGCGTGACTTTCGTTTCTCTGATGCTCTGCATTGTCTTCGATATTTTCTACTTGACCCAGGCATGGGCCTTTTTATGTCCGCTGCTCCATTCTTTGATTTGCTGGATTTTTGTGACTCTGATTGGGGATCTTGCCCGGACTCTCATTGTTCTATCAGTAGGTTCTTCATCAGCCTTGGTGGTTTCCTTGTTTCTTTGAAATGCAAGAAGCAACCGTCTTTCCTCCGCCGAAGCTGAATACAGATTCATACGCAGAGTGGCAGCTGAGCTCACTTGGCTTGATCGTCTCCTTGATGACCTTTCTTTTCCTCCGAACTTGCTTGTTCCTCTGCACTCTGATAGTCAGCCTGCGATTCATATCGCCAAAAATCCCATTTTTCATGAACACACGAAGCATGTGGAACTTGATTGTCACTTCGTGCGTCAACAATTCCAGGCTGGTCTGATTTATTTAACTTTTGTTCTGTCACATTCACAACTTGCTGACATATTCACCAAACCCCTCTCTTGTCCGCTTCACTGCTCGTTGTTAGGCAAGCTGGGGGTTCAATATTCCCCCTCCACCTTGAGGGGGTTGTTGGCGATGAAGTTTCTAAGTTCTCCGACCACAATATCAATTTTCCTATAGGCCCAGGTTGACGGCTAGGGTTTTCTCTCAATCTCTCATATGGGACTTTTGCACAAATGAGTTGGTCAAAAGATAAAGTGATTAGCTGAGAAGTGGTACACAAGTCATAACACGTGGCAACACCAGAGATGTTGGTCTCACTTAATCTTACCCGTCCAATACAATTGTACTCCACGAACATTAATTTTGTACATGTGCTAAGTTAGTTAGGTAGGTTTTACAGTGTGTTGTATATATATATATATATATATATATAAAGCTTGTATAGTTGGCAGTTAAGAGAAATAACAAAATACACATTTCATCTCTCAAAATATCTAGAAGTTTCTAACAAATTTTCACAGTTATATCGTCAACGGTTACGTAAACTTACAATAGATGGTCTATTTCAAGGGTTACAATCGTCGCAATAGCCTCTTGGGCCTATTAAGATAGTGCTAAAACTAAACCGCCGCAGTAGTACCATAACCGTTGGCACAAAGCTGTCTATGGAGACAGTTTGGTAGAATAACTCTGTGAGGACGGTTCTTTCTAAAAATTATTATTGGGACCATTTAAGTTCCCTCCAATAATTTCACTAAACCCGTGAATGCTCATTTTTATAATTAAAAAGTAATTCCAAAATCTAAAGTTTACATATCAAAAGAGTGGTCTTCTTATGCCTTTCTCTTCATTGAGAACTTCATGAGAAAAAACCCTCCAGTGAATTGAAAGCTTCTTCAAACCCACATCCGGCAAATGCACTTTCGACCAAGTCTACATATCGTTCTCTACCACAATAGGTGTGCATGGGTTTTTTTTCCTCCATGGCTTAAAAGTGCTCTGTCTCTAGATTTACCATTCAAGGGTTCTTGGAAAAGCTTACAAAATACACAAATGGGTTTCTATGAAGTCATTGTTTTTTGTTCTAATTCATGTTTGGTGTTTAATTTTAGTGTGGTTTAAAGTTTATATCTCAAATTTGGTGAGGATTTTGGAACTCCGTGATAAATTCCGTGATAAAGAAGTAAAGACGATTGCTTAAATTTGGTGTTTGAGAAGCTGGGTTTTAATTCTTTGAGCCAAAAGTTTATTCAAAGTTGATTTTGTACTAAATATTGAGTTTACTGCTTTTGGAAGAAAACTAAAATGACAAATACTGTCACGACCCAATTCTTCCTCCGTAAGACGTCGTGACGACAGTTAGTCTCTACGACTAGGTAATCCTAACAATTGCGAAATAAAGGAAATAAAAGCAGTATGTAACAACCAAACTTTGACATGTAACTATATATTGATAAAATGCGGCTCGACATGTACAAATAAACCAGCACTCGAGTATAACAATATTCCCAAAACCCGGTAGTCACGAGTCACAAGCTCTAAGAATCTATCTAATTGTTACTATACATTACTATCTAAAAGAAATAAAAGAGGAAACAACATAAGGGATAGAGGGGGACTCCGAGGTCTTCGAACGCTGATAGATATACCTTGAAGTCTCCAAAGCAGCAGCAAGTACGCGACTAATAGCTGAGCTGGTAGGAGGTACCTGGATCTACACACAAAACATGTGCAGAAGAGTAGCATGAGTACACCACAACGGTGCCCAGTAAGTGCCAAGCCTAACCTCGGTAGAGTAGTGACGAGGTCAGGTCCGGGACCTACTGGGATATAATAATAAGACATAAGATATAACAACATGAAGGAAGACTGAGAATCTAACAAAAAGAATTCACGAATAAATAACAACACAACACAATGATGCAAACAACAGGGTCGCTCCCAAGATACGGTCTCATAATCCCAAAAGTAAATATACAGGGGGATCTCTCGAGGTACCGCCTCGTAGTCCCAAAAGTAAATGTGCAGGGGGATCTCCCGAGGTACCACCTCATTGTCCCAAAAGTAGATATGCAAGGGGATCACCCGAGGTACTGCCTCGTAGTCCCGAAAGAAACACACTTCTCGAAATCAATGGCAACAACAATTAACAACAAGAAATCCTAAACTTTAAGACTAAATACGAATCCAGGAAAAATAGGAAATCAACTAAGCATGCTGCACATATTGCAAATAGGCATTTAAGACATGTAGACATGTGATATTAAGCTAAACATGATAACAACAAATGCTGGGATAGCTCATTAATGACATAGCAGGCTATTGCGTAGTGTAAAACCGGATTTTTCAACAATTAGCCTGTGTACACACTCGTCACCTCGCGTACACGACACTCACATATCATAGAAGTATCACAACAGTACCAATTCCTCAGGGGATTTCCCCCACACAAGGTTAGGCAAGTCACTTACCTCGAACAAAGCTCAATCATTCAACAAGAATGCCTTTTCCTCGATTTTCCGACTCCGAATGACCCAAATCTAGCCAAAAATGATTACATACTATAAATACAACTATAACAAACTAATCTAATTAATTAAATAAAGACTTTAAAAGGAATTTTGAAAATCGCCCCAAAATGTCGACCTGGGCCCACGTCTCGGAATCGGGTAAAAATCATAAAATACGAACACCCATTCAATCACGAGTTCACTTGTACCAAAATTACTCAAATCCAATATCAACATCTCAATAGAATCCCAAAAATTTGGTTGAAGAACTTTCCCACCTTTTCTCCAAATTTCTGAGCTGAAACCTTAATTGAAAGATGAAATTAACAATAGATCAGTGGAATATAGCCATAAACGAATTAAGAATCATTACCCAATAGCGTCCTCTGAAAATCCCTCAAATTATCACCTAATTCCGAGCTCTCAAAGTCTCAAAGAGAAAATGAGATCAAACCCTCGTAATTTCCCCTTTTCTGCCCAGTGATCTCGCACCTGCGGACCCACACTCGCACCTGCAGATTTCCATCACAGGTGCGGACTTGACTTAAAACACCTGGGTCCGCTTCTGCGATCAAATGGCCGCACATGCGAGTGCGTGCCTGCGAACAAATGTCCGCTTCTGCCGACTTCTCACCCAGCTCCTTCTCTGCTCCTGCGATCACCTCTCCGCAGGAGCGACTCAGCTTCTACGGTCCTTATGTCGCACCTGAAACCACTTACTACCTAGACCAAGTCCACATCTGCGAGCTTCCTATCTCACATGCGTGTCCGCACTTGCGTCCAACCTCAGCGCAGGTGCGATGACACCAGAAGCTGGAAAAGTTTAGCTACTTCAACACAACTCCAAATGATTCATTAACCACTCGAAATCAACCCGAGGCCCTCAGGACCTCAACCAAATATACAGACAAGTCCTAAAACACCATACGAACTTAGTAGAGCCTCCAAATCACTTCAAACAATGCTAAAAACACGAATCACACTCCAATCCAAACTTAATGAACTTTTTGACACATCAAACTTTTACAACTGATGCCGAAACCTATCAAAACACGTCTGATTGACCTAAAATTTTGCACACAAGTCGTAATTGACATTACGAACCTACTCCAACTTCCCGAATCAAAATCGACCCCGATATCAAAAAGTCCACTCTCGGTCAAACTTCCCCAAAATTCAACTTTCACCATTTCAAGCCTAATTCAGCTACAGACCTCCAGTTCACAATCCGGACATGTTCTTAAGTCCAAAATAACCCAACGGAGCTAACGGAACTGACGAAACTCCCTTTTGGAGTTGTCTTCACATAGTTCCAGCTACGTTCAAATTACTAGAGCTTAAGCTTCCATTTTAGGGACTAAGTGTCCCATTTCACTCCAAAACCAAAGACAAATCCTCCCGACAAGTCACATAAGTGTAAAATGATACAAGGGAAGGAGTAAATAGGGGATCGAGGCTAATACTCTCAAAAATGACCGGCCGGGTCATTACATCCTCCCCCTCTTAAAATAATTGTTCGTCCTCAAACGAGCATAGAGACATGCTCGAAGTGGTGAAAAGATGAAGATAAAGGCTGTGCATATCATGCTCGGTCTCCCAAGTCGCCTCCTCGACTGGCTGACCCCTCCACTAAACCTTCACGGAAGCAATATTCTTTGACCTCAGCTTTCGAATATGCCTGTCCAGAATAGCCACCGGCTCCTCAAGATAAGATAAATCCTTGTCCAACTGGACTGAGCTGAAATCCAACACATGAGACGGATCGCTGTGATACTTCAAGAGCATAGAAACATGAAATAACAAAAGTATTCGTGCCAGGCTGGGTGGAAAGGCAAACTCATAAGCAACCTCCTCAACACGCCGCAACACCTCGGACGGGCCAATAAACCTTGGGCTCAGCATGACCTTCTTCCCGAACCTCATAACACCCTTAATGGGTGACACCTAAAGCAGGACCAACTCTCCATCCATGAATGCAACATCACGAACCTTCCGATGCGCATAACTCTTCTGCCTGGACTGGGAAGTGCGAAGTCGATCGTGAATCACCTTAACCTTTTCCAAAGCATCCTGAACCAAGTTAGTACCCAATAGTCTAGCCTCGCTCAGCTCAAACCAACCAACTAGAGACCCACTGCCTACTGTAAAGAGCCTCATAGGGTGCCATCTGAATACTCGACTAATAACTCTTATTCTAGGCAAACTCCGCAAGTGGCAAGAACTGATCCCAAGAACCTCCAAACTCCATCACCCACGCACAGAGCATATCATCTAGTATCTGAATAGTGCGCTCGGGCTGTCCGTCCGTCTGAGGGTGAAATGATGTGCTCAACTCAACTCGAGTACCTAACTCATGTTGTACAACCCTCCAGAACCGTGATGTAAACTATGTACCCCGGTCAGAGGTGATAGATACTGGCACGCCATGAAGACTGACAATCTCACGAATATAAACTCGAGCCAACTGCGCGGAAGAATAAGTAGTCATCACAGGAATAAAATGAGCCGACTTTGGTCAGCCTATCCACAATCACCCAAACTTGTAGGTAGTACCAATACTGGGGCTGTAGTCAAAGCTTTCTTGAGCTTTTGAAAGTTCTCCTCACACTCCTCTGTCAACTTGAACGGAGCACCCTTCTGGGTCATCCTGGTCATAGGTGTTGCGATAGACCGAGAAACCCTCTACAAATCAACGGTAATACCCCGCCAAACCAAGAAAACTCCGAATCTCCATAGCTGAGGGCAGTCTAGGCCAACTCTGAACTGATTCAACCTTCTTCGGATCCACCTTGATCCCATCACTCCACACTACATGACCCAAAAATGCCACTGAGACTAGCCAAAACTCACACTTTGAAAAATTTGCATATAACTTCTTTTCTCTCAAGGTTTGAAGCACACTCCTCAAGTGATGCTCATGATGCTCCCGAGTCCGGGAGTCACCAGAATGTCGTCAATAAACACAATGACGAAAGAGTCAAGATAGGGCCGGAACACACTGTGTATCAAGTGCATGAATGCAGTGGGGAGTTGGCTAGCCCCAAATGACATCACAAGGAACTCGTAGTGACCATACCGAGTCCTAAAAGTAGTCTTCGGGATATCTGGCTCCTGAATCTTCAACTGATGATAGCCTGAACGTAAGTCAATCTTGGAAAAACACTCTAGCACCATGTAACTGATCAAATAGGTCATGAATGCGAGGCAATGGATACCTGTTCTTCACCGTAACTTTGTTCAACTGGCAAACAAGACCAGAGCACCCCAAGGTGACACACTAGGCCGAATGAAGCTTTATCAAGCAACTCTTGTAATTTCTCCTTTAACTCCTTCAACTCAGGAGGAGCCATAAGATATGGAGGAATAGAGATGGGTTGAGGGACTGGCAACAAATCAATACCAGAGTCAATATCCCTGTCGGGCGGCATGCCCGGAAGATCAGCTGGGAATTCATCTGGATAATCCTTCACTACTGGGACTGAATCAACTGTTGGGGTATCAATACTGACATCTCTCACATAAGCTAGATACGCGTCACACCCCTTCTCAACCATTCGTTGAGCTTTAAGAAATGAAATAACTCTGCTGGGAGTATAATCTAAGGTACCTCTCCACTCTAACCGTGGCAATCCTGGCATAGCTAGTGTCACGGTCTTGGTGTGACAATAAAGAATAGCATAATGGGGTGACAACAAGTCCATGCCCAAAATAATATCAAAATCTACGATATAGAGCAATAATAAATCGGCTCTGGTCTCAAAACCACTAAAAACCACCAAACACGACCGATACACACGGTCAACGACAATAGAATCTCCCACTCGTGTGGACATATAAATAGGAGAACTCAAAGAATCACGAGCTACGCACAAATACAGAGAAATATAAGAGGACATATAGGAATAAGTGGAGCCTGGATCAAATAAAACCAACGCATCTCTATGACAGACCGGAACAATACCTGTAATGATAGAGTTGGAAGCAATTGCATCAGTACGAGCAGGAAGAGCATAATATCTAGCCTGGATTTCCCCTCTAGGGTGACCTCTACCTACCCAACCTCCACCTCGAGCTGACTGAGCAGGTGGAGTGGTAGCTGGTGCTGTAATAATATCTTGGGGACCCAGTGGAGCGCGCGGTGCCTGAATTCTGTGAAGGTGCACCCCTCATAAGTCTGGGGAAATCCCTCACCATATGGCGAGTGTCGCCACACTCGAAACAAGCTTTCAGAGAGCGTGGATGGATCGGGCCATGTCTGCTAGACTGACCGCTGAAGGCACCCAGCGTAGGAGGTACACTAGACAGTGGCAGTGCATAATAAGGCTCCTGGGACCTAAGAGTAGCCGGAATACCACTGGCTGCTGGAAGTGCTGAATGAACAGGGCGACTCACATAGCCCCTACCATGACGAACTGCAACTGGGGTAGGATCACCACTATAAGTTATAGACTCTCGAGACCTCTTGGCCTCACTCTCCTCTCTCTCCCGAGCAAGCATACCCTCCAATATCCTAGCAATCCCCATAACCTACTGGTATGCAATATCCATCTCCAACTCCCGAGCCATGCTAAGCCTGATACTAGGGTTGAGCCCCTCGATAAACCGACAGCCCTTTCTCAAACTGTAGAAACTAAGGTTGGTGTATGCCTAGCCAAATCACTGAAGCAAACCGCGTAGATACAGTCATAGAACCCTGGCGCAACTGCTCGAACTCCACGCGTCATGCGTCTCTGAGACTCTAGGGAACATACTCTCTTAAGAACATATCCGAGAACTGAGTCCAAGTAAGTGATGCTGCCTCAGCCGGACTACCCAACTCATAAGCACACCACCACTAATAGGCTGCTCCTCTAAGCTAGAACATAGTGAAAGAAACCCCACTCACCTCCGCTACACCCATAGTACGGAGGATACGGGACACTCCTAAAGAAAACCCTGGGCATCCTCTGACGCCAAGCCACTGAAAGTATGAGGGTGGTACTTCTTGTACCTCTAAAGCTTAAGCTGCTCCACCTCAGATACTACTGCCCTAACCTCGGGCTGAACTGGAGCTACTGGCTGCATCAGTATGATCTATGGAACCTGGTCGACCTGAACCCGCTGCTCTGGGGTACGGGAGGCGCGAGTCTGTACTCCTCCCCCATCCTGAGATGTTTTAGGTAGGCGCAAGTGGGATCAACCCTGCGTAAGCTAAAGTACCAAACATGCTCAGAAACTAGGCTAGAGTCTCTTGGAGAGCTACTACAGTAACAAACGTCTCGGGTGCCTGTTCTCCGGATGGAGCTACTAGTGGCTCCTCTATAGCAGCTTGTGCGGGTGCTCTGGATGCACCACGTGGATGTCCTTGGCCTCTACCCCGGTCGCGGCCTCTCTCGGCTCTAGCAGGGGGCACGGGTGCCTGGTCATCTGATCCGCCTATACGTGTCCTCACCATCTGTGAGAGAATAGAAGACAAAAGTTTAGAATTCCGAAATCAACAATTTCGCACGACAATGAATCAAAGAAGTGTAATTTTCCTAACAGTTCCATAGCCTCCCGAAGATAAGTACAGACGTCTCCGTATCGATCCGCGAGACTCTACTAAACCTGCTTGTGACTCATAACACCTGTGAACCTAGATCTCTGATACCAACTTGTCACAACCCAATTCTCCATCTGTAAGACGTCGTGATGGCACCTAGTCGCTACGATTAGGTAAGCCTAAGAATTGTGGAATAACGGAAATAAAAGCAGTATTTAAAAACCATAGTTCAACAGTTAACTATATACCGATAAAATGTCGCTCGACATGTGCAAGTAAACTAGCACTCGAGTATAACAATATTCCCAAAACCCAGTAGCCACGAGTCACAAGCTCTAAGAATTTGTCTAACTGTTTCTATACATCAGTATCTCAAAGAAATAAAGGAGGAAACAACATAACGCTTAAATCTCTCTCCAATTCGAACTTAATGAACTTTGGAACTTCAAACTTCTACAACCGATGCCGAAACCTATCAAAACATGTCCGATTGACCTCAAATTTTGCACACAAGTCATAATTGACATTACAGACCTGCCCCAACTTCTGGAATCAGAAACCGACCCTGATATCAAAAAGTCCACTCCCGGTCAAACTCTTCAAGAATTCAACTTTTGCTATTTCAAGCCTAATTCAGCTACGTACCTCGAATTCACAATTCGGAAACGCTCCCAAGTCCAAAATCACCCAACTGAGCTAACGGAACCGATGAAACTCCATTCCGGAGTTGTCTTCACACAGTTCCTACTACGGCCGAATTCCTAGAATTTAAGCTTCAATTTTAGGGACTAAGTATCCTATTTCACTTCAAAACCAAAAGCTAATCCTCCCGGCAAGTCACATAATCATAAAATGATATAAGGGAAGCAGTAAAAAGAGGATCGGTGCTAATACTCTCAAAACGACCTGCCGGGTCATTATAAATACCCTTCAAAACTTCATCGTTGAGGTCGACAAAGTTCTAAAACTTAAATAGAGAAATTCACAGCTGGGAGAGTTAGAGAAAATTGTGGTTTATATCTTGGGATTTCACTTTTTGGTTGGTTTTCTGGTGGTTTGGCTCTTGTGTTCTAAAATGGGTGTTGAGGGTTATGTTTGAGAAATGTAGTGTAGGTGTATTTTCTCGTAGAATTGTTCCATGTGGAAGGAAAGATTTTATTTTCTTATCTTAATGATTGGTGTGACTGGAGAAGAGATAAGTATGTTAATGTTAATCTTATTAGTGTTAATTTTAAACCTCTGGCTGCAACTTTGTGAATGAATATGCTATTCTTATCCTCATAAGAAAGAATGAACAAAATTTAGGTATCAATGTATTTTTGGATTCTATTCAATTCATGATTCTATACTATGATTAGTAGTGGCCTTAAAATGGAAAATAGTTCATGGAAGTATGATGAGAAAGAAACTATTAGCTGATGTGATACGTACATATGGCATTCTTATGTATCAACATTAACTTTTCAATTGTGAATTAGAAATTTTAAGGCCTGGGAAATGAGTAAATTTGAACTTCCATTGTGTTTTTATCAGAGTGTAGTATTCAATTGTCTTATTGTTTATAAGTGCATATAATTGGTACTACTTCTATGTTGATATACATGAGTGATTGGAATTTATTTCAATATTAAACAGAGAACTGTGGGAAGTTCAGTTTTGTCTATACTTCAATCTTTTTGTGTCTCTATCTAACCCTTCCTGACATAAAATAACCAAAACAAAATCTTCTTAAATCATGCTACTTTATTATTGTTTTAAATTTTGACTGATGAATTATATTACTTTTAATAAAGGAACTGATGAATTATATGCTACTTTATTAAGTTTCTTGTCATCTGGATTGGCTTCTTTATTTGTGAACTTGGAGAAGCCTCTATCAATTCAGGTAACTTGACATTGTCTACATAGATCTTATTTCTTGTTCTTGAAAATTCTCATATTATTTCCTTGATATATTTTGCGACTTACTAGTTTAGCTATGTCAAATTGTTGGTGAAAGACATCTGTGTATAGGCTGTAATTCGTACTCTGTAAAGTGTCTTACTAATTTGTAGGTAAAAAAATATGTGGAAATATTTTAGTTTTTATTTGATACTTGTATTAAGTTGTTTGTAAAGGTGTATGAATTATTGTTTGTATATAGAAACGAGGGACAATTGTTTTTGTTTTTCTTGCCACGACACAAGCAATCTCAAATTGTTTTTAACAGATGCAAAAGGTAAAATAAACATCTTTTGCAGGATTACTTTAGAGTGGTCAATCCACACTCACATAATTAGCAAATTTTATAGGGATTTTGCTCCTATTCCTTTAGCCTGTCAAGTTTTTCCATATGAATTTATACATTCATCTTCCCCTTATTAGATTTGGCCAACCACATTCATGAACAAGGGCCGAGCAGTATTAAACTTTTACATATTGTACTTCAGTTTCTAAACCAAAATGTTTTTTGTTTTGTCCAATTTTAGGCTTCACTGTATCCTCAAAACAGTGTAAGGACTTGAGACTTATGATATACTGTCACGATCCCAAATCCTAACCGGCCGTGATGGCGCCTATCGTGGAACTAAGCTAGCCAACATTCACATAATTACATATTTTTTTTTTAAATATTATCACGACCCAAATTCCCAACCTCAGGGATCGTGATGGCGCCTAACACCACACTTGCTAGGCAAGCCAATGTTAGAAATCGTTTAGCTAATTTTCTTGATTAATTACTTGAGCATAAATAAATAAATTTCAATTGAGCCTAATTAAAACAATTCCCAACAAAATAAAATAAAATGATAGCAATAGCCATTTAAATAGAACGAATCACGAACTAATTATGTAAACAACTCTAAGACTACCCCAGGGTCTGGTGTCACAATTCACGAACTACTAAAGAATACTACAAATACTGGGCTGAAAGAAATAGTGTAACTGTTCTGAATATACTAAAACAGTTTTATAAAAATAGGAGAAGACTCTCAGGATTTGCGAACGCCGGCAGATATACCTCGTGTCTCCGAATAGATAGATGGATGTTCTCAAAATCTCTACTGCTGGCTAGTACCTGGATCTGCACAAAAGAGTGCAGAGTGTAGTATCAGT